>MJUU01047603.1:55489-79314 GCA_002080025.1 Modiolus philippinarum | reverse complement strand
CCATAGGGCCAATGTTAAACTATCTTCTGTTCTGGCGGCCATGTTTTTTTATCAGATCAGAACAAAATGAGCAATCTTTGTTCAGGACCTTAAGTTCATCATTCCTGTAAAGTTCAGTTGAATTTGCTTCAGCGGTTTCAGAGGAGAAGAAGAAAATGTGAATTTTTCCATAGGGTCCAATGTTAAACCTAAGTTCTGCGCTGGCGGCCATGTTTTTTATCGGATCGGAAAAAAATGAGCAATCTTTGTAAAACACCTTCCATACAACATTCCTGTAAAAATTGGTTGAATTTGCTTCAGTGGTTTCAGAGGAGAAGATGAAAATGTGAAAAGTTTAACGGACGGACGACGGACGACGGACGACGGACGGACGGACGACGGACGGACGGACGACGGACGACGGACGACGGACGCCAAGTGATGGCAATAGCTCACACTGACCCTTTGGGTCAGGTGAGCTAAAAACTGAAGTAAGGCCCTAGTGAGAGACTGAAGCTGTTGAAAGCCTCATGTTCTGTTATTGTGAAAAGATGACATGATGTCGTCTTAAATCGAGTAAAGGTCTTGAGTGGTGGAGTTTAAGTCGGATACAGGTCGGGAAAAAATCGGGTTATGGTCGGGAAGATCTTGTATAGAAAAAAAGAAAGAATAATTGTAGTCGAGTAATGATCGAGTACTAATCGAGTTGATCTGGAAGCGACTCGGCATAAATCGAGAAGCGAATGAGTTCAAGTCGGGTAGAAGTCGGCATGATCGGATAAAATTTTGAAACTCGATCAAGACCGATCCCTTTTCGACCTCTTCACGACTACCTCGATCAGACCCCGATTGATTCCCGACCTGTTCTCGACATTTAATGCACACTACCTCTACACGATATTTTTGACATGTCAAAAATATTCGGGAACACAGCTCGAGTTCAGCAGAGTTAGTAAGATCACCGCGATTTGGTTAGAAGACCGAACCCGAGTATTCAAGATCAGTGTCCCGATCAATGAATATTCATGAATATTCATAGATCGAGTTCGGTCGAGTTGCTTTGATCGGCAGTGTAAACCTACCATAATGCTAGGTTTACACCGCCGATCAGATCAACTCGATCAACTCGACCATGTTGTTTTATCCCGATCAACGTCATGAAATTCATTGATCGAGCTAGCTCACGATGTCCACTCGACTTTTACCCGATTTAACACGACTAACACTCGACCATTCTCGATCTCTTTACGATTCACGCACGACTTATGCTCGACTCTCATTCGACCAACCAGACTTCGTCAGATTGAACCAGATCTTAGCCCGATTTGTGTTAAATTAACTAGACCTGGTCGGGAGAAGATCGTGGAATGGTCGAGTGTGCTTGAGTTTTGTCCTGTTAGTACGTTTGTATGTATGGGATAAAACGTGAAAATTCAGGGAACAGTTCAGCATGGTGGTAAAGCAGCAAAATTTGTGGCCCATGTGGCTGATGCTTTAAGGAGACGATGATAAATGTGATAGATATAGAGTAGCAGAGAAGGCGGATCTGACACAGAAGGCGTGTATTTTGGGTTAGACAATAGCAAATGCTTCAAAGTCATCATTATTGAGGAATGAATGTTCGCTTTCACACACTAGCAGGTCACCCTCCTCATCATGCGTCAGAATGCGACTGTGTGATTTTCCTCTCATTACATGAAGGACTAATCTGATATTTAAAACATCACATGATATGGGTGGTAACTATATTTACAGTAGTTTCCATGTATAGCTTATAACTGCATTCTGTATAAAAAAAATCCGGTTTTTAGAAAGTGAAAATGGCGAGCGGCTGCCCGTTGGGTACATCATTTGCCCGGTTCAAATCTAAAAGAATTTTATCTTCTAGTACATGTTACAAATGTTCAAAATCGCATTTTTAGCTCACCTGGCCTAAAAGGCCATTTGAGCTATTGCCATCACTTGGCGTCCGTCGGTGTCCGTCGTCCGTCCGTCCGTCCGTCCGTCGTCCGTCCGTCCGTCGTAAACTTTTTCAAAAATCTTCTCCTCTGAAACCACTAGGCCAATTTTAACCAAACTTGGTCTGAATCATTACCAGGGTATCTAGATTCAAAATTGTGTTCGATTAGCCCGAGGACCAAACAACATGGCTGCCGTTATTAAAAATAGCACATAGGGGTAAATTGCTGTTTTTGGCAAATAACTCGAAAACCGTTACAGATATCCAAAATCTGACACGCGGTAAAAGTGATCAGCATGGCAAGATCTATCCGCCTGCAATTTTGAAGAAAATCTTATTACCAGTTTTGGAGTTATTGCCCTTTTTTCAGAAATTTTTCAAAATTTTAATGTTTTTTATTTTTCATCAAAGAAACTATAGCAGATAGAGGTCATCTTTGAATTGCAAAAATGTTCAGCATATCAAGATCTCCCCACCCTGAAATTTTGGAGAAAATCCAAAACCCTTGTAGGAGTTACTGCCCTTTTTTCACAGAATTTTCAAAATTTTCATATTTTTCGTCTACTATAGAAGATGAAGGTTAAGTGTAAATTGATAAAATGTTTGCCATGCTGTGCTGACTTCAAAAGTGGTGTTGAAAATCGTTCTTTGGCTGCCATTTTCAAGATGGCCGCCAAAAAAGGCGGGAAAATTCAACATTGTTCAATTTCAATAAAATTTGGTTTCCAAATAGATATTGATGTTGCGACTTCAAAACCAGTGTTGAAAATTGTGTTTTGGCCGCCATTTTCAAAATGGCCGCTAAGAAAGGCGGGAAAAATCAACGTTGTCTGATTTCAATGAAATTTTGTTTCCAAATAGGTATTGATGTCGCAACTTCAAAACCGATGTTAAAAATTGTTCGTCGAATGCCATTTTCAAAATGGCCGCCAAAAAAGGCGGGAAAATTCAACATTTTCCGATTTCAATGAAATTTGGTTTCCAAATAGATATTGATGTTGTGACTTCAAAACTGATGTTAAAAATTGTCATTGCCTGCCATTTACAAAATGATGTTTTGACTTCAAAACTGGTGTCGAAAGTGGTCCTTAGCAAGAATGTTTTTTGTCAAAAAAGCCAAACAAAGAAATATAGTAAAACATATTCAGACTTTTAAATACAGTTCAAGATATTGGTGGTGTTCCAGCTACCAAAGTTTGAGAGACTGAAGTTCAACTGTATAACTTACAATATAAGCTTGATTGTCGTATTGTGCTTCATAGTTTTCTTCACAATATAAGAATTATGTTTAAACTAGATTATAAAGGGGAACCCCTGCCAAAATTTTTTTTATGGAAACAGGGACTTGGAATGTTTTGATTTCAGCAATATGCATTATCTGAATTAAAAGGGGAACCCCTGCCCAAATTTTTTCTTGAATGATGGTCTGAAATTGGTTGTAATGGTAGTGGGGGTTTAAATTACCGTGGAAACTGCTGAATCTACTTGCCCAATTGGAACCATACTTGGTGACAACTGTCCATAGTCGGTACCTATCGAAGAATATGTCTGGTAAGTCTGCATGTATTCCAAGATGGCCGCCAGCAGGGGACATTGTTTAACATTGGACCCTATGGGAAAAACACATTCAAAACCATTTTTCTTTGAAACTACTTGGTCAGTTGGAATCAAACTTGGTCACAATAGGCCTTTAATGGTCTTCTTAAAAATTATGTTTGACAAGTCTGCACCTCATCCAAGATGGCCGCCAGCGGGGACCATTGTTTAACATTTGACATTATGGGGAAAACAGGTTCAAAGATTTTCTCCTTTGAAACTTCTAGAAAATGAGTAGTTTAGGCTGCAGTTTATGCCAGTCATGGACCAGGTGAGCTATGCAGGCTCTTGAGAGCCTCTAGTTTTGAATATCCGGGGTATTTAAATTTCAAATAAATTAGACAGGGAAATACACGGAGTCTCGAGAATTTCATCAATATGCAACATACCACGGAAGATATGTGATTTGGCTTACTTTTGCGTGCCCAAAATCACACGACTGTAAAGATGCTGTCAGCAAGCACCTATTCGTTGAAACGCTCTGGATTTTACGATTCCTTGCCACATTAAGATTCTGATAACTGTCGATTTTTCTTTCAACCATTTTTAAAATTCGTAGAATAATTTGCATTTAGATTTGGTCACTATTATTTAACCTGTCAACTAATTTAGTGGACCACTGCCTGACGCCGCCATTGCTACCAAGACCAAAGATTTCACCATCGATTCTTTTAACATTTTCCCCACTTTTTATGGAAAAATGTTGTCAAATTATCAAAATTTTAAAAGAAAATGTTAATATTGCTAGATTGTTTCCAAGTTATGTCTAATTTCTCACGCAAAACACCAGCTTATCCAGTTTGAAGATGACGTTCTAAAAATAGTAATTCATGTATCCTTAAGGATAATTTCGGCCTGGCGTCGAGGGTGCTAAAAGGATAATTTCGGCACGCGCTCGAGGGTGCCAAAAGGATGATTTCGGTATGAATGGGTTAATTAAGGGAGTACGAGTGTCAGAAATTTTGTAATTAGAATTAAAATTTTGATCTTTTGTTTTGAAGAGCACTACTAATGGAACAACTTGAGCGAAAAATTTTGAAAATCCATGTAGGAATTTTTGAGATATATGAAATTATAATAGGAATTTGATTAGATTTTATACACAGTCTATTTTACGTATATTAAAGTGACTTATGACCAAGAAAACGTGATCCATGTGCAAAAATTTTTAGCACTGTTGAATGGATAAAACCCGAGGATATAGAATGCTTCTGAAATCTGAGGCTCGTACTCCCTTAAAATATTGTGCACAAATTACATTTTTAGCTCACCTGGCCTAAAAGGCCAAGTGAGATTTTGCCATCACTTTGCGTCCGTCATCCGTCCGTCCGTCCGTCAACAATTCAAAAAATCTTCTCCTCTGAAACTGCTTGGTGAATTGTAACCAAACTTGGCCTGAATCATCACCAGGGTATGCAGTTTCAAAATTGTGTTCGATTAGTCCGAGGGTCAAACAACATGGCTGCTGTTACTAAAAATAGAACATAGGGGTAAATTGCTGCATTTTGCAAATAACTTGAAAACCGTTACAGATATCAAAAATCTGACGGGGGGTTAAAAATTATCAGCATGACAAGATCTACCCGCCCTGCAATTTTGAAGAAAATCTGAAAACCCGTCTTGGAGTTATTGCCCTTTTTCCGTAAAATTTTCTAAATTTTAATAGTTTTAATTTTTTATATGAAAAACTATAACAGATAGAGGTAAACTTTTTACTGCAAAAATGTTTAGCATATCAAGATCTACCCACCCTGAAATTTTGAAGAAAATCCAAAACCCCTTGTAGGAGTTATTGCCCTTTTTTCACCGAATTTTTAATTTTTTTGTATTTTTCGTCTTTTATTTCCAAAACTATAGAGGATGAAGGTAAAGTGTAAAATGATGAAATGTTTGCCATGCTCTGGTGAATTCAAAACTGTCGTTGAAAATAGTTTGTTGACCTCCATTTTCAAAATGGCCGCCAAAAAGGGCGGGAAAATTCAATATTGTCTGATTTCAATGAGATTTGGTTTCCAAATAGATATTGATGTTGCGACTTCAAAACCGGTGTTGAAAATTTTTCATTGACCGCCATTTCAAAATGGCCACCAAAAAGGCGGGAAAATTCAACATTGGCCGATTTCTATGAAATTTGATTTCCAAATAGGTTTTGATGTGGCAACTTCAAAACTGATATTAAAAATTGTTCGTTGACTGCCATTTTCAAAATGGCTCACAAAAAAGGCGGGAAAATTTAACATTGTCTGATTTCAATGGAAATTGGTTTCCAAATAGATAT
Source organism: Modiolus philippinarum (assembly GCA_002080025.1). Taxonomy (NCBI): domain Eukaryota; kingdom Metazoa; phylum Mollusca; class Bivalvia; order Mytilida; family Modiolidae; genus Modiolus; species Modiolus philippinarum. The sequence continues at coordinate 73,501 of MJUU01047603.1, read as the reverse complement.
TGATGTTGCAACTTCAAAACCGGTGTTGAAAATTGTTCATTGACCGCCATTTTCAAAATGGCCGCCAAACAAAGGCGGGAAAATTCAACATTGTGTCCTTTCAATGAAATTTGGTTTCCAAATAGGTATTGATGTGACAACTTCATAACTTATGTTCAAAATTGTTTGTTGCTTGCCAATTTCAAAATGGCCACCAAATTAGGCGAAATATTCAACATTGTCCGACTTCAGTAAAATTTGGTTTCCAAATAGGTAATGATGTTGCGACTATATGGTGTTAAAAATAGTCGTTGACCGCCATTTACATAATGATGTCTCGACTTCAAAACTGGTGTCAAAATGTGGTCCTTAGCAAGAATGTTTTTTATCAAAAAAGTCCAACAAAGACGTATAGTAAAACATTATCAGACTTTAAATACAGTTCAAGATATTGGTTGTGTTTGAGCTACCAAAGTTGAAGAGACTGAAGTTCAACTGTATAACTTACAATGTAAGCTTGATTGTGGCAAATGAAAACCAGGTGAGCGATACAGGCTCCTGGGAGCCTCTGGTTCTTATGTCATTTAGCTTGAATCAAATCTTGTGATAAGAGTACCAACCTGCTCGAAAGAAACAATATTTTATTTTTGAATTCATGTGTTAAGTGAATCTGTTTCTGGAATGTGTATATTGGGTAGATCTTGGATTCAGTTTCAAATTCTGTCAGCATAACTATTCGATTGAATTTAAGCCCTCTGCACGTCATCCTTTAATTCTACCCGTAACATGCACAATATGATATTTTTTCTACAATTCTGATATAGCCAGGTTGAGCTTTTGCCATTATTTTGTGTCCGTTGTCCATGAACTTTGCATTCAAATATATTCTACCCAGAAACCGCAGAGTCATGATAGACCTCGATTGGTTCAATGTGAAAACAACCGATATGTCCGCTTCTAATCAAATATAACCGCCAACAAGGAATATAGTTGTTAACTGGATCTTATTGGAAAACTCATTCAAACGTTGCCTCTGAAACCCCTAAGCCAATTAGACCAAACTTGTTACGATTGTCCCTTTTCAAAATAGTGTCTGCCATATCGTCATCTAACATAAAATGACCACCAAAGGGGACAAAGTTAAACATTGTACCAGAAGGATTTTCACTAGACCAATTGCAGCCAAAATTGGTGAAAATAGTCCTTGGGTGTTCCTATTTCAAAATAGTATCTATCTTGTCTGCATGCAGTCCAACGGGGAACATAATTTAATATTCGACCTTACTGAGGCATTCCAAAATATTCTACTCTGAAACTACTTTGCCAATTGGCCAAAATTGAAAACAGTAGTCCTTTGCTATTTCCCACTTGAGATAGTATCTGGCAGATTCTCATCATATCAAAGATGATCATCAACCAAACTTGATCACAATACTCATTGAAGTCCATGGGATGGCTCCTTTCAAAACTGAAGTAAGGCCCTGGTGAGACACTGAGGCTCTTGAAAGCCTCATGTTGTGATATTGTGAAATGGTGACATGCTGTCGTGCTAAATCGAGTAAAGGTCTTGAGTGGACGAGAAAAATTCGTATACAGGTCGGGAAAAAATCGGGTTGTGGTCGGGAAGATCTTGTATAGAAAAAAAGAATGAATCGTGTAAGTCGAGTAATGATCGAGTACTAATCGAGTTGGTCTGGAAGCGACACGGCATAAATCGAGAAGCGAATGAGTTAAAGTCGGGTTGAAATCGGCATGATCGGCTAAACGTTTGAAACTCGACCAAGACCGATCCCTTTTCGACCCTTTCACGACTACCTCGATCAGACCCCGATTGATTCCCGACCTGTTCTCGACATATAATGCACACGATCTCTTCACGATATTTTTTGACATGTCAAAAATATTCGGGAACACAGCTCGAGTTCAGCAGAGTTAGTAAGATCGCCCCGATTTGGTAAGCAGACCGAACACGAGCATTCAAGATCAGTGTCCCGATCGATGAAAATTCATGAATATTCATAGATCGAGTTCGGTCGAGTTGCTTTGATCGGCGGTGTAAACCTAGCATAATGACCATAATAGGAAGCCAATTTGATACCTTTCAGAGGACACTGTATTATGTTTATCAATTTGTATTTCAGGCGAAAAGTTTTTTCTGTGACTGATCTTAATTTATTGTGCGTGAATGAATTGTATTAAGACAACGTTTGAAGACCAAGTTGTACTTTCATTTTGAGGGATCTTTCTTTAGCCTTTGCTCCATTTCCAGTTCTGTTAGGGAACGACCATTTTATGGGGGGGGGGGGGGTCTATGGTCAAATTTAAAATAAAAAGGCAGGACGCCAAAATTCTAGTAAAAAATAACCAGGACAGTACTTGTCCTGAAAAAAAAAATGCAATATGGTAGATTTGGCTGTATAATCTTAAGGATATTGAAAAGAAAAAGTCAGGCGTGCGTAAGCGCGCAAAAAAAATGCAGGCTTTCAATTTTCCAAAAATAAAAAGGCAGGATGGAAAATTTGACCATAGCCCCCCCCCCCCCCCCCCCANCCCCCCCCCTTAAAATCAAATAGTTGCTCCCTTAGGTATTTATACTTCACAACCTATAAGACGAAAGTTTTTGTTCCCATATTTGCCTTCAGAGAAACTGATAAGGTTTTAATTGTAGAAATGCGCATATTGTGTTGTAAATGTCGAATTATGGGTTATATGATAATTTTCATGTCTTTGTCTTGGTTATAGATAAGATAAGTCCATTAGGTACACGTACGTGCAATATAGTAACAGAGTTAAAGATGTCATGTTATACGTTCATTGTATTTTACCTTATTATTTCGTCTTCTTATGTACAGGGTATTTGTAACAATGCAGACATCTCTTCTCGTGTAGACTGCCATCCAGAACAAGGTAAAGTTTATATATCTTATGGTGTTAATATGCTTCCAAACAGAGAAATGGCAGGTTTAAAATATTTTGGCTACTAAACAGTCAACCATATTATGGTAAAGCTGAAAGCTTTAGCATATTATCTTATGAAGACTATTTTGGGCTACTATACGGTTACCCATATCATCGTAAATTAAGCTTATTATTACCCTATAAAGACTTATTTTTGGCTACTAAAGCTTAAAGCTTTAGCATATTTTATTATGAAGACTTATTTGGGCTTCTATACAGTCACCCATATCATAGTAAAGCTTTAAAGCTTTAGCATATTATCTCATGAAGACTTCATTCTTAAATAAGATAAGTTTAAACGTAGTTTGCCGTTTAGACAACTACCAAGAACAATGTAATTTTTCCTCTCTTAAAAGACTGTCAAACCAAATCTCCAGTTGAATGCCATCGAAGAGATAAACATCCCTTCCTTTAAGACCCGAAACATGGCAAGGTTTAAAACGTTTTCTTGCGTAGACTGTCACATATTATAATCAATCTTTACTCGAAGACTGCCACACAGATCAATGCAAAGTTTTAAAATATATTTTAATCAGACGATCTTCCAGAATAAATTAAAATCTCTCGGTGCAGGCTGTTATCAAGAACAAAGTCAAGTTAAAGCATTTTTTTTCGGATAGACCGTCAACTAGAACAAGGTTAAGTTCTAACGTGTCTTCTAGAATCAACCATACCGAAGTAAAGAACTTAACCTTATTGTGTAGGCAATCTACCAAGACATGGAAAGTTTACACTATCGTTTCGGAAGGTTCAGGATTCCGCCTCGTACAGATCATCCTTTACATGTCGCTTTATAGGAAAAGGAAAGTCAATGCACATCTTTATTAAAGAATCTGCAACCAGATCAGTTGAGCTTGACTTTTCATGCAGATTGTAAGAAAATTCATCAATCACTAGATTTTTGTTTCATATTCAGATGTGTTGTAGAAGTTTTAAATAATAAGTAGTATAGCATTTCTTTCTGAAATAAAGGATATGCGATATTTGTTGTAATTATATATCGTCTAAGATCCGTGATATTGAGCCTGAACATCTCCTACATCTCCTCCTTTACATAAGACGTTTAATTATGTTTTCTTCCTTAGTAGACTGTAACCCAATACAAAGTATGGATTATCGTACATTGGTATTGGTTAGTAAGATGATTTTTATTTGAATGCATATTTTTTTATATACTGGTCGGTAGAGATAAGACTAGTGTTTTCTACTCTGTCAGAAGACGCATCCTTACTCTAGATATATGAAAGGAAATTTGTATTTATGTAATAGGCGCAACCCAATCAGCATGTCTGACAAGAGGATGTTGTTGGAATGTAGTATCCCAACCTGGCGTACCATGGTGTTTCAAAGACAACGGGCAAGTGTCAGCATCATGTAATGTGAAAGATATAGCAAGGAGTGACTGTCATCCAGAACCGGGGGCAACTCAGGAGAAGTGTCAGGCAAGAGGATGCTGTTATGTACCCTCTACAGCACAGGGTGCGTCCTATTGTTTCTACCCTGCGGGATATAGAGGATACAATATAGAAAAGCTCATGGAGACCCAAGTGGGAAGGTCCGCCGATTTGAAGCACGCAGCCTCATCATTAGCTTCACATGTGCCAAAAGTATTAAATGTAATTAGAATGGATGTTAAAGAGGAGACACAGTCCAGGATCCGTGTCAAGGTAACTACGGCATTGTGATAATTTACATAAAGATATGATATTCCTGAAAAAATTGTAACAGCTACCAAGGAAGCACATGTATATAAGAGTCTTAGAGATTTCACAACGATACCCACAAAGATGTTAACTAATAAGAATTACATAATAGATAATATAATGATCACACAGGACAAACTTTTCAGCCTTCATAAGGCTTTCATCAGTGTCATTTAACTTTCATTTAAATAGAGCGTATTCGATGTCGTACTACAGCTCACTGATAGCCCAGGTAAATTTAGTGACGTATAAAATGTTATCAATCTTGAACTCGATCGATAAGAGAATGAAATCATTATATACATATAATGATTGGTAATCTTGAACATAATGTAATTATTTACATACAGTCAGAATACTTTAGAGTGTTACGGTGTGGATGATTAGTTATTAAAATAAACACACTTCTAGCTCTCAAAATGAAAAAAAAAACACTGATGGTAAACAGAACATAACAAATTAAATTTTTTGTTCATTCCCCCAGGATCTAAGACACGAAGTTCCTTTATCCAGAATCCTTCTCGGGCCTGACGTTGGTTGTCTGTCTAGTCGGAGTTGTGCTCGATGACCTTAATTTTTGTGAGATTAAAGTCATCGAGACTATGACCTGGCAGTCTGAAGTGCTGGCTCACAGGTAAAAATTCTTTTTTTGTAAGGTCGCTCCTGTGTCCGTTCAGACGTTTGTTGAACGGTTGCTTGGACTCGCCGACGTATTGGCGACCACAGGTAAGACACTCAAGTAAATAAATGACATTTGCACTTTTGCAATTCACAGTGCAAAATATTTTGTAGTGCTTACCCGTGACCCTACTGTTGTATGTGGACGAGGTTTGCATATGTTTACAACACTTGCAACGTCTGTCTCCACAGGAGCGACTTTCACCTGTAACATTTTCAGGCTTCGAGATCTCTGCCCGTACCAACAAATTCCGCAAGCTATTAGGTTGTTTGAAGGCAACCATTGGTGATTCTGGGAAAATTCTGGAAAGCTTCGAGTTTTTTTCAACAGATGCCCAATTCTCATGAACAGTGTTGGACACAGATTTTAGACAAGGATGGTATGTGAGGACGCAAGGGGTTCTTTTACATTTTTTTTTGGTTTTTCTTTGTATCTTAAAAGATTGCGCCTCTCTGTGTGGTTTATTTTTTTTTTAAATCGTTCTGGATACATCTTTGTTTGTAGCCCCTTTTCTTGAGATTATTTCTCAGTTGACTCAGTCTTTTTTTCAGATTCGTAGGGGTAGAGCAAATGCGCCTAAGTCTAAGAGCTTGGCTGTATTGTATACTCTTAGTGATACATATGTATGTGGTGGATGACAGCTCTTAGGCGAAAGATATTGATGTGTATCTGTAGGTTTAGAATACAGATCAGTGGACATGATTCCTTCCTCCAAATGAGTGGTTGTATCGAGGAAGTTGATGGTGCTTTTAGATGTTTCATGTGTAAACTTAATTGAAGGGTGTTGATTATTGGCACGTTCTATAAAATTCAGTAATTGATCTTCTTCTAAGGTCCACTTCATGTCCACGTCATCAATGAATCTGTACCAGGAAAGAGGTTTTTCAACTGGTGATTCCAGCAACTTCTTTTCAAATTTTCCCATAAAAATATTGGCGTATGAGGGAGCCATATATATATATATATATATATATATATATATATATATATGAAATGTCTATAAATTCAGTCAATGTGGAAACTTGTTCATCTCCCCGGATTTGCGAATATTTACGCTAATGCAGGGCCTAAAAAAATCAAATATAACGGTCTATCGTAGGAACCCAACGGGGTTAGAATTAGAGAAATGAATATCGAGATTGCCTTCCCACCGAGGGATTAGGCTGCTACTTCATAAAGCCGTCATATGTTTGTTATGTTTAATTTCACTGATAAAGGTGCTTGTCTTCCTTGTGGAAATAAAATTGAAGTTTCGGTCCGAAGTATGATTCAAGATTATTTTTTTTAATCTTTTCACTGTCTACGAACTTTCAATAGCAATTGCTGTTGAGTTGCACGGACACGACCGCAGCCATAAAACCAGTTTTACCCAGCATGTCTTGAGTGGGAATGCCTGTATCAAGTCATGACAATTGCGGTTGACATATTTTTCAGTGAGTTTGCACCTGTTTTGTCTTTTGTCCATTGGATTTCGGCTCTTGACTTTTCTGTCTGGTAATTCTGTTATTACGGTCATTGATACTAGTATGTAAATAATTATATATAGATACGATGCGGGTTTTTACTATCTTGGGACATGCACACTTAAGGGCATTTAAAATAGTGTCAGGGGCGATTATGGAAAGCTCAAACGATGCTGATGCTTTCCAAGAAAGTATAATTAATAAATTTAATGTCTCAAAGGGGTGCCAATGATAATTTATACCCTCCAGTTTTGCAAACATTGTTTGGGGTTATTGTAGGGTTTTGGAAGTTATTTATTTCTGTATATTACTCAGAAACATGTCGAAGACCTACCCGAAATTGTATCAATTTCAAATTGTCATCAAATGGAATTTAAGAGGCTGTCCGTGAAGAAATACAAAAATACCGAAGTTGCATAATATAAACCATAGATTTTGTATTTTGAAATCGGGCAGATTCTATATTACAGTTTGCACATGGGAAATCTGTTCCCACCAAATGTTTGGTTCCATTACAAAGCTTAGCGTATACAAATGTCCAAATAAAGAGACCATTTCAAATATTAAAGTTCCTTAACAAAGCAATAATTTTTTTTTGTAAAAATCAAAGAGTTATCTCTCCTAATTTCATATTTCCAAGTGCTATATGTATGTAAATTACTCAGCAACCATTGTCATAAATTAAAAAATAACCAATTTAAAGATAATTTGTCTATGTGATTCCAAAATGCTTACAGATTTAGTCATGTACCAACCACTAACCGACTTTCCAAGGGGTATCCTCTTCAAATATTTTTCATTCATAAACTCAAAATGGGACATTGATAGACATACCTCGGTTGGATATTCTAAATTTATCTTCAAACTTAATAAAAATGCTCTAATTGTGCACTGGCCATATGCATTTTTTAAATGATCTGTTCAAGTTAAGTTGAATTAAACTCGTGTTTTCATTTCATTCTGTTTGTATCGTGTTAAAATGATGCATAATCTAAAACGCTTTAAAATATGCAATAAAGTTAATAGATTTAAAGTTTACTGTTCGTGTCTGAGCAAAATATTGTGAAAATCATATAAAATTTATATTTTACCTTCGAAAAAATTACTATTTTTTGTAGATATACGACCCGAAAAGTCAGAGATATGAGGTACCCCTAGATGTACCACAAGTCAACTCAAAAGCTTCAAATACATTGTATAACTACACAATTGGAAACAGTCCGTTCGCCGGTGTTCAGATTACAAGAGGGTCAACGAAGTCAGTTATGTAAGCTTTAAATGTAGTTTATACGTTAAAATATATGTAAAAAGCATAATGTTGGTGTTATGACAACGGTATAAAGATGATTAAAATTTCAGAATAGGGTACCTTACATTGAATATTCATGTCTTAACAAAGTATAACTTCTGTGAGATATATTTTTCTCTTGGTAGAAGCTCAATTCAATTGAATATCAGCAAGGACTTTGTATAAACAATAAAAGGATAAGGAATAAATGCACGTGAGACAACGTTTCTACAAATACATGGCAATACCTAGCAATGAAACAGCGCTTTATTGTTGTTTTTATCTTGAAGCACCTTGCATAAAATTGCAAGTCAATTTAAAAGTGAAGCCTCTATGCTCAATAGAGCAACGTAGGGGTTATAGGCAAGGCTTCTTAATCCATTTATATACTCGGTAACTTTCACTTGTCTGAACTGTGATTAAAGATTCATTTCTTACTTGATTCTGGGATGAACATCCCATTTTTTTAATGTCTGATATTCAAAAGCAATTGCTGTTGAGTTGCGACCGCAATGAAAGGGTAAGTTTGGCGGGCCATAATATCAGTCTTTTGAAATGCCTGAATCAAGTCAGGACAATTGCTGTTTACACTTTGTCCAATTGCACCTGTTTTGTTTTTTCGCCCTTTGGATTTCGGCTCTTGACAATTTTTTTCTTACCTTCATTAACAATTTCACCCTTGTATGATTGTTATGCATTTGCGATGAGTGTTTGCCAGATCTGTATTTTCGATCATTTCTGTTTTTTCTCGTTTACCAATGAACCTTTTCCACTAAGAGATTTTCATTAACATTTTTGTTAATTTTCAATATCATTTTTTTTTGTTTAAAAGTAGTCGGAGAGGGGATTATTGATGTGTGAACACGGCTTACTCAATCGCAGCTGGGACTAATATAACAGTTATATTAGTCCCAGCTTGCAGTCTGAAGAAATATGAGAATCACTACTTGTAGTTCAATTCCCTAATCACGGTGTTTTTTTTTTATTAAATGCCAACATTCATGATCACTCAAAAGTTGAAGGTTTTCATGACGTTTCCAATGAGATTGTTTGATCCAGTTTTTTTGTTAATCACCAGAGAGACCTCAGTTGTTCAGTTGGAAAAGCTAGACGCGCCAATAAAAACACACTAATCAATCTACTATAAGCAATATTTTGTTGGTGTATATGCAAATTTATCTGCAAAATCCAACGTATAAAATGTTCATATTTTTATTGACGCGTTTAGCTTTTCCAACTGAACAACTGAAATTTACCTGGCGATTAATTCCTAACTGAGAGCACGAAATACGAACCTGTTTTTGCTGCTACTTGGATACGATTTCCCGTGTCGAGCTGACCAATCAAACTGAAAGATTCATACATATTTGTTAATATGTTTATGTTTTAAGTTAATAAATCAGTTCTATTCAGTTTTGACCGTTGATATGTTTAGGTTTTAAGTCAATAAATCAGCTCTGTTCAGTTTTGACTGTTAATATGTTTATGTTTTAAGTTAATAAATCCGTTCTGTTCAGTTTTGACAGCACCGTTGCACCAATGACATATGCTGATCAGTACTTAGAAATCACAACAACGGTACCAACGAAATATTTATATGGCCTTGGGGAACACACTGGACCTCTGTTAATGAAACCAGAAAATGGACCAAAATATTCAATATGGGCACGTGATCAAAAACCCAATGTAGGTATCAAAATATACTGCAATTGAAATTTATTATAAATGTATAAAAATATTTTCATCAAATCATACTGATATAAAAATCATAAACAAGGATGTATAGCCTTATGGGGTTACATCGGCAAACGAATACCGAAGAAAAATTATGAAATAGGGATTTCCAATTCATATCCAACACGAATCGAGACAGCATGACAAAGTCAACAAAAATAAACAAAAATCAACAAGAAAGCCACAAAACTGAAGCACTAGCAGTGTGAACCCCTCAGATGTATCATATATGATATGATGCACATGCTATCCCATATATTGTCGTTGGGACCATTTTGTCTCCGAAACACATATATTGTCAACGGTGACAGCATATACCGAAATTCTTGATAAATTTACAAATGAAATCAGAAAACGCTTTATTTTTTTTCGTTTTGCGAAAGAAGGATATATGAGTGAGCCAAAACAAACTTTAGAATGAATAAAAACGTCATTAAATATCGAAACGCGTGACAACTTTATTTTAGCCTGGTGGTAATTTGTATGGCGCCCACCCTTTCATGCTTGGTTTAGAATCAGATGGAAACGCTTTTGGGATATTTTTACTCAACAGCAATGCCATGGGTAAGTTTTCTCAATTATGTTACATCGAGTTACATTTTACCCACTGTCAGAAAGACGATGTAGTCAAGAAATCTGACAATAAGTACTTTTTGTCACATCATCTAACAATAAATAACTTTTATTTGGTAAAATGTAAAAAAAAAACAATCTGAATATGCCTCCAAACAACTTTGTTTTTAAAAGAATAAAGTGGTAAAACATCATAACATTGTTTACAAAAAATTCCAACTCAAGGATACAATTAATATTATCCAATCATTATAATAATAAAAAAATGTATATTTGAATAAAACTTAACACCTTCACAAAAATAGAAGAAACGTATCAAGGCTGAATCAGACAAATAAACAATATGATGTAAATTAAAGACCAAATAACAAAATACCGAAGTTACTGTGAATTTTGATTCTGCATATGCGCATTTCGACAACTCATATCGGCTTTCGGTTCAGCACGGAAGCACTGACTACTGGGCCGGTGAATACCCTCGGGACTAATAGTCCACCAGCAGAGGCATCGACCCAGTGGTAACAAATAACTAAATACCGAAGTTACTGTGAATTTTGATTCTGCATATGCGCATTTCGACAACTCATGTCTCTTCAGTGCAGATAAAATCTAAACGTTTGGAAGACCATAAAGTCAAAAGTAGTTTAAAAACTGATAGAGAACAAAATCAGATTTATAAGGCATAAAATTATGTCATCATAATATGAGGTTGAAAATGAAGCAACAAGCAGAAAGTCCAGAATCAGTGTGGATAGAGAGATATCTCAATTTAAGGAATGCATCTGTCAGAAACTAAGAGTGAAGGATTGTAACATGCATATTTTTTATTTACATATCTCAAGTTCAAATGGGTTATTTAGAGTCTGAAAAAACAAGGGAGTGGGGAAACACTTAATTCAATTTATCTATTATACCTTCTCACAAAAAGCTATTGTCGTCAACAGAAGTGGGCCTGGTGAATACTAATCCAGTTTCTGTGAATTTTAAGACATCTGGAGGAATACTAGATTTTTATGTGTTCCTTGGACCAACACCCGATCAGGTTATACAACAGTATTCAGATGTAATTGGCAAGACTATGATGCCACCGTACTGGTCTTTAGGCTTCCATTTATGTCGTTGGGGATACGATAATACGAACGAACTCAGGAGTATAATCAATGGAATGCGCCAGGCACAGATACCTTATGTAAATAGGTTTTGCTTCATTCACGTGTATTTGTAATTTTTTATAGTATCCATCGTTAAATAAGTTCTAAAGGAAATCTCCACATGGAAAGTATTTACTGCTCACCTGGTGTATCTCATAGATTAAACAATTCAATATAATTTGTTCCATTTTTAACTTATTTCACAGGATACTATTTTAACACTATTTAGCTTACATATTCATCGCACGACTCTTTTTTCAACGAACTATATTAGTAATATATCAGAAATAAAAATCGAATCATCTCAGTATTTAGAGTTCTTTTTTTACACCATCTTTTATTTTCTATAGATTCTTTGTTGTCATACAATTAAAAATGTTTAAAGAAAAAATATCCTTGATCAGATTGCATGTACTTGGATCTGCTTTGACGATATGGCATATGACGACAGAAATAAAACTTTCCAATAAACAGAAACAGTAATTATAGTTTGTTCCGTCACGTCAGAAAGACGAAACAAATACTGATGTTGTTGTAAATTTAGTTTCCGTAGATGGCAATTTCGACAACTTATGTTTCCCCAGAACAGATCAAATCTTAACATTTATATGTATATATAAAAGCTGATAGACAAAATAAGCAACATGATCAAAATGGAAAGCCAGCTAAGAAAAGAGCTTCAATAATTAGTAGTCATATTTACCGAATGTTTTGACTGATCAAGACTTTCCAGGCTGATAATATAAAATACTTTCCAGGCTGATAATATAAAATACTATAAGAAAACGGTTTTGAGACTCCATTATTTTACATTTCTTTCAATAAGCAGCGGCTATGTTGTATTAAGATGCATTACGTCGGAATAAAACTAGTAACATTAACTTTAAAACCCCAAAACCTTTTGAATAATAATGATATCACCTTCTTCTTAATCATAGATCTATAGAAATGAACTGTTTATACTTATTGCAGGATACACAGTGGGCTGATATAGATTACATGGATGTCTATAAGGATTTTACATTAGATCCCAATAAGTTTGCTGATCTGGGAGCAGTTGTGGATGATTTGCATGGTTATGGAATGCATTTTATACCTATTGTGGTACGTTAGTACTACTGACTTTCTTGCGATAGAGTGGCATTTAGCGACAGTCTGCTGATGATATAATTATCGTAGGTGTTGGCGCCCATGCAAAGTCTGAAATCCGGTGGAATTTAAACAATAGAAAATGAACTCTCGTTTAGAAAAGATAAAAATGTCGATTGCATCGCGTAACTCGTTGTCATTGCCTGATAAAAGTTACTTATAACATGACAATTTATACCCTGTTATGTTCATGTGACGTATCTTGATATTGACAAATGATATTTTTAATTTTTTTTTTATATTTCTCGCATATTTTTTACTGAAAAATGAGATTTCCCGGAATATACATGGTTCCAAAGAGTTCTGGACCTAGGCATTTCTTTGTAACGAAAATTTCCAGGAAAAAATATACTTAATAAAATTAAATATTTATCTATTCATTTGCAAATTTTGGACTGGGTACACGCAGTGGTTTTGACGAAATAAAGTATACAAAACGACCGTTTCTTTCTCACAACCATCAAAGTTATTAAACAATATCGATTTTTACTCACTAAGCACGTGGGGTCTTTGAATGGGTTTTAACAGAAGGCACGCCCTTTTCCTTGATCTTGTGGTGATGATTACCCTTTGAGATCATGGGTATAAAAGGAAAATTGCGCTATTTCGAAACGATATTATTTTGCCTAGTAACATAGAATTAGATTTGGATCTCAGCGTTTCTTATGCAAGAATCGATACTAAATAGACCTATATATAAAGAATTTTTCAAAAATCTATTTGTACATTTAATCTTGTCTGGGTACATGCATTTTAACGCCCTATAGCAATTGATTTTGACCAGTGTGTCCATTGAATATTTTCATCACGACAGTAAATCATGTAAGGAATTCGCATATTACCTCTTCTTTGGGGCAAGTTTAATCACTTTTTAACTACAAAGTAAAGATCTGGGAATTGAATGACGTTTTCACTAAATATTGTATTTGTTTATTTCTTTTTAAATCTTGACATATTGTTGATTGTTTATTTTCGTCGCCATGCTGTTAATTTGTTCCGAAAAAGTTATGAGATACTAGAAGGGAGACAATTTTATACCACTAGATTTCCCGCTGTGCATAGACCGCATAACTTAGGTTTTAGTATCATGTTTCTTAGTATAGGTGCAAGCTGACGATAAAAATTAGAATCTTTGGAATATCCGTTAGTGTAATAATGGATACTGCATTCGTTCAAAAGACATTGAATCATTTCTGCTATACACACGTTACTTAATCGAAGCTGATCTACTGTAGGCTCCTATACCTTATGTACTCACTTCGTTACATGCCTAGTTTAAACCTACGAGGAGGAATCATCCGGTTATCAAAAGCTTTATCTTTTATATAGATGGTCTAAGTACATGTATTGTTGTCATAGATGTCACAACAGCAAAGGTTCGAGTCCCAGAGAGGGAACTACCAAATTTTTTCTTAGACAAAATTGAATATCAAACATTGTTGGGCTGAATTTCAATGCTTCAAATATAAAATATCCGGCACAGTCGCATATTTCAACATATTGTTTGTTCTATACTGAAATATCGACATAGTCAAAAGCGATTGACGCCTGTATTTTCATTCTGTGTGCTTAATGGTTAAAACATTGTTATTTTAGGATCCAGCCATTGGTGTGGATAATGACTATCTACCATATACAGATGGTGTAAATAGAGGCGTCTTTATCAGAACACATGATAATTCAACGTATATTGTTGGTAGGGTATGTATTTCTATTTGTGTAGAATAAAAAATATCAAAATTGCAGTAAATTTCAGTTCTACAAATTGCCATTTTGGCAATGTATGTCTCATTAGTGCAGATAAAAATAGAAAAAATCAGGAAATCGTATCAAAACATGTTTAAAAGCAAATCTAAATTGCTTAAAGGGGACACAAAAATAAGCTTTGTGTGAGGGAAATGCTACTAATTTTTATTGAACTGTAAGACAGAACACGATAATCCGGTGCATACGTTTTCTAACAATCACCCTGCGATCCTTTTTATGGACTTCTGGGTCGTGTTCAGTCCGGAATAAATTTTTGATACTATACGAACAAATCAATACATCAATACATTGAATGGGAAACAATAATTAATGAACACTATTGAGCTAAGGGTGGTTTATATTGAATCTGTTGTAGCGCTTTAAGTTAATTGTTTTTAGTTAATTGAAATTTAGTTAAAGAATTGTCATGCAGGAACAATTTTAGGTATTTAACTTCAATTTCATAACTATTTTGTTTTTTATATGAAACACATTTATTTCAATAGGTCAAGAATCCATTCACTCCGTCTTACTGGTATTTCAGGTGATCGTTTTCGGCTTCAATTACACAATTACACGAGAGTTCCTATCTCGAAATTCCCGTATTGTCAATTGGTTCCTTTGTCGAGCAGCGGGTGACAGTGTTTGTAAGAGTACTTTGCCTGATATGTTATGCTTGTTGACGACTTCAAACCCATGAAAAAAGGATACATGGATGTAACGTTGTTCAACACATAGCAAGTGAATTCCACTCAAACCGGTACTAGGGGTTGTCTTGAACTTACTATGAGGTAGGAGTGTTTGCTCTTTGTTGGAGGCCTCATGGTGGCTTCAAGATGGAGAACAACAATGAAAGCGATGTTCCAATTGCTTAATCTCACCATGTATTTATAGGGGTTTTGTCCAATATACATTTACTCCATATCCCTTTATTTGTTTGTATAAAACTGCGTTGATCCTGATGTAGTGATTTGTTCATCTTTGTGTGTGTGTGTGTGTCTTCATTTTTCTTTCCTGTGCCGTACTCATGTTGTGTCTCTGTTTCTTTGTTGTTTCCGATGTTGCCATTGTCCTTGGATAATTCGGTTTTGATTGAAGCTTCGGTTCTCAATTACTTTATGAGTATCAGTGCAATGCAGTGAAAACTGTTAAATGCCAATACATAAATCTGCTGTCTATTTTAAAAGCATCAAATTGCACCTTGAAAATTTTTTTTATCAATATACAGGTATGGCCAGGAAAAACAGTTTATCCAGACTTTACTCACCCAGAAGCAGGAGATTATTGGTACACACATAGCAAGGCTTTCCACGATAAAGTCAAGTTTGATGGCATGTGGATTGTAAGTACTTAACAGTAACAAAATACTGAAATTACATTTAATGGGAGTTGTACTTTATGGAAATTTTGACAACTTGTGATTATGTCAATGTTGACAAAATACCGAAATCAACGGCGGATTTAGCATTCGAAAAAGGAGGTTCAATATGAGGTTCCAGAAAAAGGGAGTGTAAGGTTACATTTTGCAATTTTTTTGTCAGTTTCGACTTATTTCGCACAAGATTAAGTTTATTGTGTAAATTAACTTCAAGGATGAGAGCTTGACTGCAAAGATGGAAATGTTTGTGGTTTTATTCAAGATAAATCTGAATTCTAGGATATGAATGAACCATCTAACTTTGTGACTGGGTCTACAACTGGGTGTACTACCGGAGCAATCGACGTCCCTCCATTTACACCACGTGAGTAGTCTTTCTAGTTTTATGATCCAAATATTTTGACCGCACACAATCGAAACTAACTTAGTGCCAATTTTGCAAGATGGTTGAAGTAAATATGGTTAATTTTTTTTTCTTAGGTACATTTAAACTTAACAATGAAATAATATGGAGTAGATGTACATGAGACAAAGTCTCTACAAATATATGATAAAGCTTTTATTCCGTCTTAATCTTGAAATATGAAAATCGCCGTTCTAGCGTAAATGGTCGTTGTTCTTATTAGACAACTCATAGAAGATATGTCTTGGATGGGTAAATGTGTAATTCAACGTTGTTATTTGTTTTACATTAAGTGGTAATCATTATGATGAAGTAAGGGAGTTTGAAGTTATATCTGTCCAGTTTAATCACCTTTCTGAAGAAATGTGTTCAGAATTACAGATAGAGATATCTCCAACTTCTGCGAGAACATTTTCAGCTATTGCACAATTCCATAGTAGAAAGACGGAATTACTCCCACTGGTTGAAGATATCATTGACCTTTAATATGGACTCTAGCAAGAAACCATACAATGCTTGTGAGGCGTCGGAACAAAAGTCTTCATAATTATTTTTCACTCCAACAATGAAATCAAAGATGTGCATCTTTAAATTAATCAGCCAAGCGCTTCAATTACTTGCAGTGCTTTCAATTATGTTATTTTTTTTTAGTTTGTTTTTTTCTACCTTTGTATGTTTTTTATTTCTTTCTGAATTTCATATTTAAATTAATGGTTAAAAAATGTATGGTTTACTTATGTTTAATCTCGTTGTCTTTTTTAACTCTCCAAATGGGATTTTCTCAATGAGTTGCAAATTGAAAGCATACTTTTAACTATGGTACAAGGAAACGAAGCATTATAATAGTTCATCTTTGCTTTGCTAATTAATAAAATTTTCGGAAACCAGTAATGATAAAAACTTGTATATTACATACAATTCGTTGAATTTTGTAGCTATAACGGGACAAATAAATGACAAAACATTATGTATGTCAGCACAACAATATCTGTCAACACATTACAATCTACACAGTATGTACGGCCATTTTGAATCCAAAGTTACTTATGAGTAAGTACAAACTGTTGTCAGTATCTAAGTTTTATTACAGCGTATACTGATATTCTACACTGATACATTTGTTCGTATATATTCATGAGCACAATTATTCCATAAGGAGTTAATCCTAGTGTACCGATTGGTTAATGAATAGTATGTTCCTATACATTCTATATATCATTTCAAATTTTCATATAGAACAATGACACTTAATACGTGGAACATTAGCAAGGCATAAAGAAAAATGACTGTTTTCGTATGTTCGGGATTGTCCCACATGGGATTTCTCAAATAGCAAAGCCCGACAAACAAACCATCATCTGTTGAGCTTTGCCATGAGTAATTCCAATGGATCATTTTTAGTTCGCATCAACGAATTTAAGGTGTCTCAGTGGTATTATTCCGCCATTTTTGTCTAATAATTGTTCATTTAGGTTTCATTCATTAAGAAATTTAACAAAATAGTTATTTAAAATGAAAAGAAAGTTCAAATGTATTTAAAATTTATATTCCTGTCATTTTTATTAGCTCACCTGGCTATGCCAGGGTGAGCTTTTGCCATCACTTGGCGTCCGGCGTCCGTCGTCCGTCCGTCCGGCGTAAACTTTTCATTCAAAGATCTTCTCCTCTGAAACCACTGGGCCAATTGGAACCAAATTTGGTCACAATAGTCCTTGGGTGGTCCCCTTTAAAAAAGGTATCCGGCAGGTCCGTACCTCATCCAAGATGGCCGCCAGCGGGGAACATAGTTTTAACATTGGACCCTATGG
>MJUU01047603.1:35663-54560 GCA_002080025.1 Modiolus philippinarum | reverse complement strand
CCAGTCCAGTTATAACCAAACTTAGTAACAATGGCCCTTAGATGGTCCCTTCTAAAAAATGTATCTAGCAGGTCTGTACCTCATCCAAGATGGCCGCCAGCGGGGACATAGTTTTAACATTAGACCCTATGGAATATACATTCAAAGATCTTCTTCTCAGAAACTACTAAGTCCAATTAGAACCAAACTTAGCCACAATGGTCCTTAGGTGGTCCCATCCAAAAAATGTATCTGGTAGGTCCGTACATCTGGAACATAGTTTTTACATTGGCCCTTTTAAAGTGGTCTGTATGTTTTAATTTCAGCACTATGTATTACTTTAATTATAAGGGGAACCCCTGCCCAAATTTTTTTTGAATGGTGTTCTGTTATGGGTTGTAATGGATGGTGGATCTTTCGGTTGCCATGGAAACTAAACAAGAATACTGTAATTTTAGAAGAAAAAAAGTATTCTGCTAAATTTTATGTTTCGTTTTTCCTATTGGAAATGCCTTTTATCTATGTCAGCCATTGTCCAGGTGAGCGATACAGGCTCTTGAGAGCCTCTTGTAACATCTTCGTTTCAAAAACGTGAGCTAAAATACACGAGCTTTCAATCTGTTGCTGGATTTCCAGAACACAGAAATTCTTCAAGGGAGATAATTTGATAACATAATTTAACAAAGATATCACTAGAGAAATTAACATTTTGCAGTTTTTCTCTCTTATTTTAACGGTGACCCCTAATTTTTATTTTTTATATGTAAACTACATAATGATAATTAAACACATGCAAAGTATGAAAAAATTGTATAATAAATTTTTCAAACTACGTTCTCATATAATCATTTTCCCTATCATTTCTATGTAAAATCCTGAAATTTTCAATTTCAGATTTTGCGTTTAAATGTACGGTGACCCCCAAATTTTATTTTATATTTTGAACAATAATACAATTATGTTTCTACACAGAAAATTTCACAAAATTCTATAATAGGAAATTAATACCCTGCAGACACCTTAAGGGGAACTATAGGAGTACCCTGGCGTCCACGTCCGTGTGTGCGTTTGGTAGGCAGCATCCATGCATAATTTAATTTATTTTGACTAATATTTACACATGATTGACTTGTTTCAAAGGTTTTTATTTCATGTCATTCATATCTCTGTTACTCTACATTATGAGATATTTAAACCTTGGAAGTGCACATAGTTTGTATCCCATTGATGGTAAGTCAGCATTCGGGTAAAATTACATCACTTTTTATTGTAATCGAGATTTACAAAAGCTTCTCAAAATTTTACCATGATGCTGTTTGAGAGTTGCAGAAGTAACATGTATGATGGAATTTAATTGATTCTGTCTAATCCGCTACAAAACAGATCTTTCAAAACAATGTATGCCTTACTGAAAGTGTTACGGGTGTTGATAGCGGGCCAGGATATGCTTTCCCCTCCGGAGCACCTGATGTGACTCCCAGTTTTCATGGGAATGCCTTAGTTCTGAATGTCATCTTTTTATTTCCGTGCCTTGTGACTGTCTCACTTCCCTGTTTCGTTTGGTTTTCTGTGTTTCCGCTTTTGACACGTCCGTGGACTTCGATTTTTGTAATTATCACTTCCCTTATCCCTTCGATATTCTACTGGCGTTGTTTTTGACCTATCATTTTCAAATCGTGTACTTTGATTCATATTTATATCTTTGTTAATGGTAGGGATAGTTTCATCTAATTAATATGGAAAAGATACAGGAAACACTTACAACGGCCGAAAATTAAAATCACACGCCACAATCTGTACCACTGAACTGCACGAGAAAAACAAAAAAAAGGCATTAGACAAACGTAGACAACAATAGGAACTCAGGAAAACTAGAATTGGTACCGGCACTAGCAAGACCTAATTTTAGGGTTAAACCGGTTTATGGGTTTCAAAACCACCCCTTTCTCTATTCCGTTTCCCTATAGTATAATAAGCACATAAATAAAACCCAATACAGGTAGACTACTAACTCTAATAATAAAGTCAAGATAGCAGTAAATACCTACAATGGCCGAAATAACAACCACATGCCTCAATCTACAGGAGAATCGCACTAAAAAAACACATAACAGACCAGAGACAAACGTAAATAACGATACGAACTCGGGATAGCTGGACTTGATACCAGCACTAGCAAAATTCAGAGATATTATGGTTAAACCGGTTTATGAGTACCCAAACCTCCCCTTTGTTTATCCCATTTCCCTATAGTATAATAAACATACGAATTCAACGCATTAGAGGTAGGTAGACTGCTAACTCTACGACCACTATCATGTTTTCTTTCAGATTTTACACATATTTCGATATATGGATTTCCAAATGCTCTTATTTGATCTGCGCTGAAGAGACATAAGTTGTCAAAATGCGCATATGCAGAATCGTAATTGGCTGTAACTTTGGTATTTTGTTATTAGAAAAGAAAAGAATATGATAAAACGTTATTTAGAAAGTTGGGCCAAAAAATGCTCGCTGCTAAACTGCCGGCTAGCTCAAGGAACCTAGTCTGCTGGTAAAATACTGTCGCACTACGGAAGAAAAATCAAAATTCAAAACTTAAATGGGCATGCCACCCCAATGGTATGTTAGAGTCGAAGATAAATGAATAAGGTTTTGTGACCACATGCCATAACTCTGCGAACTTTGTAATAGTTGATAACCTACGTTAATTGCTCAAAATTGGTTCCGGAATGATGGAAATCCCAGGCTGACGTTTTTGTATCAAGAACCTCTTTTTAAATAGTAAGTAAGTAAGTAAGTAAGTAAATGCTTTATTTATAGAGGGTAAACACAGTTGGTACAACCAATCTTCCCTGAGGCTCTCATTTCAATAATATACATAATGTTTAAAACAAATACAAATAAAAAATGCAATACATGAAAAAATACAAGAAATATATAATAAATACAATTCAAATTATAATATAATTGTCTTTCAGAATATCAACATTCTGAAACAATAGTACATGTATGTCTTCACCCATTTAAAATATGATCTTTAATTTTGATCCTGAAAACTTCACAGCTAGACGAGTTACGTATGTTTATTGGCAGATGATGTTTCTGTTTTTGGCTTTGGGATATACAAATTTCAACTTGTTACTTCTCTAAGATGGTAGGAATTTACATCAGAAAGATATATAAATTTATCATTGAGGTATGCAGGAGCTTCATTTTGTAAACATTTGAAGAGGAGCATGTATTTATGATACTGAATCCTTTGGGAGACTTTCATCCATCCTAAATTTTTGAATAAGGGATCTGATGGGGCAAGGGGATTTGCATCAAGTACTAATCTGACAACTCTTTTTTGTAGTTTCATTATACGATCAAGATAACTTTTACTACACGAACTCCATACAATACAACAATGATCAATTAATGGAAGGATATAACCTGTATAAAATAATTTCCGTGCCTCAAGATTGAGATATTGTTTAATTTTTGTAAAAAGATATATTTGAGAGGAGATTTTGGCACAAACATGATCAATTTGATCTGACCACTGTAGAGTAGGATCATTTTTAACACCTAGTACCTTTTCACAAAGTGACCTTTGTATTGGTACTGAGTTTAAATAGAAGAGATTGGCTTCATTCATAAACGGCTTGTCTGAGAACTACAAAAAGACTTAAGGTGTCTGCAGGGTATTAATTTCCTATTATAGAATTTTGTAAATTTTTCTGTGTAGAAAAATTATTGTATTATTGTTCAAAATGTAAAATAAAATTTAGGGATCATCGTGCATTTAAGCGCAAAATTTGAAATTGAAGATTTCAGGATTTTACATAGAAATGATAGGGAAAATGGTTATATGAATGGATAGTTTGGAAAATCTATTAAAGAATTTTTTTCCTACTTTGCATGTGTTTGATTATCATTATGTCGTTTACATATAAAAATAAAAATTAGGGGTCACCGTTGAAAAAAGAGAGAAAAATTGGGAAATGTAAATTTCTCTAGTGATATCTTTGTTAAAATATTTTATCAAATTATCTCCCTTGAACAATTTCTGTGTTCTGTAAATCCGCAACAGATGTAAAGGTCATGTGTTTTAGCTCACGTTTTTGTAATGAAAATGTTATAAAAATGATTAGGAATATGAATTTTAAATACATTTGAACTTTCTTTTCTTTTAAATTTCTTAATGAATGAAACTTAAATGAACAATTATTAGACAAAAATAGCGGAATAATACCACTGAGACACCTTAAACACCAATCAATTAACTAAACGTACTTGATTTGGTGAAAAGGGGCTTTTGCAGAAGTCGAAAACTATAATGAACAATCTTTGAGACCTGCCACGTATTAAGAAATAAATTACGCAATCGACAATAGATCATATCTGAGTTCTGGTATTTAGATTCACGAGTTGTTTTCACCTACGTCACCGTGCAACATTTTCGCCCCATATGACGAAGAATGTACACAATTTTAAGTCGTTTATCCCGAGTTCCTATCGTTCTCCACGTTTGTCTATTGTGTCTGTTTTGTTTTTTCTTTTTGCAGTTCCCTGGCAGATTTTTTGGCCATTGTTAGTGTTCTTGTTACCTTCACTATACCGGTATTAATTAATGACGTGACATTTTCAATGCTGTGGCGTGTTGAACGGTGATCTCGTAAATCCTGATACCAAGCTTGGATGTTGTGAATTTGATTCCAATTTAGCTCCTCACAATATGCTCATTTTAGAAACTAATATTCTCATTTTATTGCACAATATGCTCATTTATATAACAATCTCAGCAGTTCTTCTCTCATCATATATGCTTATGACCGAACAATATTGATTCCTTAAGGGTGGTCACCCCTTCTGACTTTCGCAACTCCTTGTTTTATCCCTCATGATACATTAGAAAAATTTACATACTGACCCACACTTTTCTTTTCAAAATATATATAATGAAGAAATCTTTACAGACTTTTGACGAAAATTGATGAAAATTTTAATATTCCTTCCTTACATTCGAAGAGTTAAATGCCTTAATGCAAAGTGAATGAAAAGTCTACAGAACTTAGGTTTCCCGCCAAAATTTGAAATATGAATATAGAGAGTTAAATCAAGATCATAAATGACAAATGTATTTTATATATTTTCAAAATTTCAAAATTTTAAATACATTTGAACTTTCTTTTCTTTTTAAATTTCTTAATGAATGTAACTTAAATGAACAATTATTAGACAAAAATAGCGGAATAATACCACTGAGAGACCTTAAACGCCAATCAATTAACTAAACGTACTTGATTTGATTAAAAAGGGCTTTTGCAGAAGTCATTTTTAATTATGAATTCCATACAATATTTTTGAAAACTATAATGAACAATCTTTGAGACCTGCCACGTATTAAGATTGACAATAGATCATATCTGAGTTCTGGTATTTAGATTTACGAGTTGTTGTCACATACGTCACCGTGCAACATTTTCGCCCCATATGACGAAGAATGTACATAATTTTAAGTCGTTTATCCCGAGTTCCTATCGTTCTCCACGTTTGTCTATTGTGTCTGTTTTGTTTTTTCTTTTTGCAGTTCCCTGGCAGATTTTTTGGCCATTGTTAGTGTTCTTGTTACCTTCTCTATACCGGTATTAATTAATGACGTGACATTTTCAATGCTGTGGCGTGTTGAACGGTGATCTCGTAAATCCTGATACCAAGCTTGGATGTTGTGAATTTGATACCAATTTAGCTCCTCACAATATACTCATTTTAGAAACTAATATTCTCATTTTATTGCACAATATGCTCATTTAAATAACAATCTCAGCAGTTCTTCTCTCATCAGTTATGCTTATGACCAAACAATATTGATTCCTTAAGGGTGGTCACCCCTTCTGACTTTCGTAACTCCTTGTTTTATCCCTCATGATACATTAGAAAATTTACATACTGACCCACACTTTTCTTTTCAAAATATATATAATGAAGAAATCTTTACAGACTTTTGACGAAAATTGATGAAAATTTTAATATTCCTTCCTTACATTCGAAGAGTTAAATGCCTTAATGCAAAGTGAATAAAAAGTCTACAGAACTTAGGTTTCCCGCCAAAATTTGAAATATGAATAAAGAGAGTTAAATCAAGATCATAAATGACAAATGTATTTTGTTGTAGGTATCTCTATAGTAAAGGCTGTTTTAATTTCAAATATGGTTGGACATTCTGTTGTCTTGGAATTAATTATATTTATAAATGTATTGAGTTTCCTTTTAGTACTATGAAAAAGATTCGCGGAAAAAGGAGTTTGATAATTTCTCGTTCTACATATGCCGGAAGTGGGAAGTATGCAGGACACTGGACTGGAGATAATGATAGTGATTTTGACAATATGATTTATTCAATAACAGGTGAATTTAAGTTTTGAGCGGATAAATGATCAAGGGTGTTTCTATTTTGCCTAAAGTAATCGCTCTGTAAAACTCAATTAAATCTTAACTATTCCTTTGGTTTAATTTTTGTGAAATACCGACCAACAAAGTTCCAAACTCTTAAGTATCTAACACTTTAATTTTTTATATGTCGAGACAAAAAGCATAGGTTTTTACAAAACTTACTATGCAATTTACTTGCACAATGCGATATATTTCCATCAAAACGAAACCATTCCGATTTGATTTCAAACTGAGATTGAAAAATAACAGTTTGTTTCTTTCGCTCTAGGTATTATAAATTTCAACATGTTTGGTATACCAATGGTTGGAGCAGATGTTTGTGGTTATGCTGGAAATGCTGATGCTGAACTATGTACAAGATGGATGCAGTTAGGGGCGTTTTATCCGTTCATGCGTAACCATAGAGACACCAATGGAAATGTACGGCCCTTTTTTTACATATTATCGACCCACTTTTTTTTTATTGATTTTGAGTGATAAGTACTCGATCTATTACTTATTGATATTTGAGTGATAAAAGAAATAATCTGAATTTCTTATAGTTTTAACATTTGTTAGCACTGAAATGCAGATTTAATTCAGTTAATATTAGCTGATAATAATGAATCTCATTTCTAATCTGAAAAAGTGATTTTTTATAGAATATACTGTAACTTATATTCTTATAGAAAGTAACACCAAGGACGTAAAGATGAATGCTGTCGTATTTGTTCACGTCCTTCTGTTTCAAGTATTGAAATCATTGTAGGGCCAAGATCCAACTAGTAGTATGTATACCAATGAACTACCTATTATGAAGAGTGTCCTTGAACAAAGATACCGATTGTTACCATACCTATATACATTATTCTATAGAAGTCACACTGATGGTAGACCTGTTATCAGACCACTTTTCTTTCAGTAAGACGTCTAGTGTTAAAGTGTTAACTTAGAAATATGCTTATACATTTTTCCTGACCAGGCTTGGGGTCAATTACATTGCAATGTAATGCATTATATTACAATTACATTTGAAAATTAAGCATTATATTACAATTACAATTACTTCAATTTTTGAAAGTAATACATTATATTACAATTACTTTACAAAAGTAATGCATTAAATTACACATTACATTTTTCAAATTTCATCAAGAAAAGAAACGGTTAATCATGCATTTGCAATTTATTTACAGTGAATACTGTGAACATGTTTATGTAGCAGGAAAAAGACCAAATTCAATCAACTTCTTAAAACTATCAATTTCGCTTGAAAACGATGCAGATTCTTTAAAAAATTACAAGTGAAAAGATCCATCCACCTAGTTGAAATTTCTGTACTTGTGTATTTTGTTGCATTTATAAGTAATATATACTGTATTATCTCTTTAGTATGTAGTATGTAGTTTATATTTTCCCCCTTTTTCAGAATTTTTCTGGGACAATTTTGAAATTTACAGTTTAATCTTAAGCCTTAAGGGTTGGGGAGACAAATATGGGCTTATTTCACCTTCACTGTTTTAAGTTCATGTGATCTTTTCAAAATTTATAGAATGAACTTTATATGTAGTTTTTGAGAAAAATTTCAGTTCAGTTCCCTATACATATATATTCATGGATGGTTTCTTATAACTGACACTTTAATTAACACCAATTAAAGCCATAAATCCATTTGTCAAAGGAAGGGAATTGATTGAAATGTAAACTAATTAAGAGTTTTACATGTGACAATCACAGATCTTTGAACTAATTATACTTTGATCACTAGAAGCTTGTGTAAAATAAGGATTGCAAATTTTCAAAACTAGAATTGAAATTAAATGTTTTCATCATAAAATTTCTGAATGAAAAGAAAATATTTTGTTTTATACATTTTGATAAGTTGCAAAACCGGCAGATAAATGAAATTCACATGGAGTTCCAATACATTTAACTAAAACAAATTTTTATACTAGTTGAAAAGCTTTACCCAAAGTTTCAAAATAGAAAAAAGTAATGCTATGTAATGCCATGTAATGCTTAAATTACAGGCATTTTTGAAATGTAATGCATTATATTACAATTACATGTAATGCTAAAAATTAAGCATTACACATTCCATGCATTACTTTGTAATAATGTAATGCATTTCAGGGCATTACAATTACAAATTAGCATTACCCCATGCCTGTTCCTGACCCAAGATTAATGAAGAACTCTAATATTGATTAGGAAGCAAAATGAATTTGAAACCTTGAAATTTACGTACCGATATCCATTTTTTTTCGTTGTGGACCGTCCAACTTTGGTGAGGAACTTTTATATAGATTTCAATAGAAATAAGATATTCACATTAATCAAAATTTTCGTCAAAAGGGATTTTTTTAACGTTTGAACGTCGTCATTTACTTTATCCCACTGAATATTTTATACTTTATGTAGTTGTCTCACTCATAAAGACTTAATAAATCCGACCAAGGAAAGCAAAGTCTTGTACATTTTACCAGTAATTTCGATGTATAAACCCTTTTCATTCGTTAATTGAAATGCATTCAAAATTATAGATATAGATTTAAAAACATATCTGATAATGTTGCTATGCCAAGAGGCAATTCCTCTACATGTTCACATTATAACATGTTGCTATTCAAAACAACGGCAGTAGATTACCGAAGGAACAAAGCACATGATTACACAAATCAAAGTCCAGAGACAAGGCAAAAGCAAGAACACCAAAAGACGGAAGACCAAAGACACCACATTCCCACAAAACACACGAACATTATATATACAACACAAAAAACTAAAGCACTAACAGTATGAACTCTCAATAGACAAGAGCGACATCAGGTGCCCCGGAAGGGTAAGCATGTCCTGCTCTGTGCACAGCACCCGTCACACTGTCAGTTGACCAATCCACGGCAAAGTCAAAATCGGCAATGTCAAACCAGGGAAGACGCGAATCCAGCTGAAAACGCCAGCCTCCACTTGCGACACCGACACCCCTCATCCTTCCACGATGCCGCGGCGACGACCACAGATTCCCCGAAGGGACGAAAGCAACAAAGGCTGAACACATCCCTGACTCAGCAGCCCCAGTGACAGTGCCCTTGCTCTCTCCACAAAGTCACTGCATGCACCGCACACTTTACAGTAACGAACCAATTGTGACATATATACCCCACATGCTGGGGATGCAGGCACATTGCCGCAGAGAAACGGAAAGTTCACAATTGGAAAGTCAAAATCATCACGTTTGTCATATAATCTAGATTTCAGACGTCCATGTTCGTCAATGTATAACAAAAGGTCAAAGGGTGTATCGGTAGTCTCTTTAATTTCAAGTTCAGCTCTTCAATAGTGAGTATAATTAATATTTTATTACAATGCCAAATTTAAGCAATAGCAAAGTAAAAGGAAGCGAAGTATATCCAGATATATGATAACTTATATGATACAATAAAAGCGTTGTTCCATTGCTTGGTTTATTTGAGAAACTTTGTCACATGTGCATTTATTCCATATCCATCATTGTTAATGAAATTTTCATAATCCGTCAGGTATACATATCTCTTAGAAATAACCTAGACCTGTACAAATGTCAAAAGAGAAGTTGCCTAAAAATGTTAATATATTTCCTGACTGAATGACTAAATATATAACTAAGACAATGTGTACTTAATGAGCAACA
Source organism: Modiolus philippinarum (assembly GCA_002080025.1). Classification (NCBI taxonomy): domain Eukaryota; kingdom Metazoa; phylum Mollusca; class Bivalvia; order Mytilida; family Modiolidae; genus Modiolus; species Modiolus philippinarum. Next base: position 44,491 of record MJUU01047603.1, on the reverse strand, counting down.
CACACAGATACACACAAACATATATACATAATGTTTTTACGTAGACGTATATATTTTCAGATATCCACAAGACTCAAGTACTTATGATATAGACCATCAGTTTTTATGGGGCGGTGGTCTTATGATTTCTCCTGTTTTAGCAAGGGTAAGCCCTATGAGGTACATTATAAGGTAACGAGGATTATTACCTAACGTTTGCTGGTAAAGCAAGTCTTAAGGGTCACATAATTTGAAAGGTACTTGTTAACTTACTATGATTATTAGATTAGTACTTTGTTTCCTATATTTCTTGTAAAGTAAGTGAGAACCGAACCATCAATCCAAAACGAATAGTCCAAGGACAATGTCAACATCGGACACAACAAAGAAACAGAGACACAACACAAGTATGGCACAGAAATGAAAAATGACCACACACACACAAAGGTGAACAACACGGACCAAATAAAAACCATGGGCGAGATCAGGTACACCGGTAGAGGAAGCATCTCCTGCTTCTTATAAGACACCCTCCATGTTGAACATGTCCGGTAGTAAACTCAAAGTAAGTTTTGTGTTATAATGAGTTGATGTTTGCTTTTGTTTATAGAAGGATCGTTTGTCCTGTGTTACGTACAGTTGACAAGATACCACCGGTATTGAAATATAATTCAAAATTTAAATCTGTTTAAAGTTACTTCCAACACCAACTTTTTTGTAAAATAATCTGTTAAACATCAATTTTAGTCCATAATGTGTACATTGCATCATCCCCGTTGCTCAGTACTTCGGTGCTGCCATTCAGAACGATGATAAAAAATACAATGTCTCAACGTTTAAATTCCATAAAACTGAGGAGTATTTGCCTCATGTTTAGCTTTGAACAAATATTAGGATAATTCAAAATGCATGGGACAAAATCTCTACAAAAGATTAAGCAAATGGAAAACTCTTTTTTTTTTAAATTTTTTCTTCATCTTGAAGCCACCACGGAGTCTTCAACAATAAGCAAATTATCCCACCTCATAATAAATTCACGACTTTCCCTAGCATAGAGTTGAGCGGATTTCATCTTGCTAGATATCAAACAAAGCTACACCCATGTTTCCGCTGGGGGGATTTTCAATAAACACAGAAATATCGGGCAAAAAATGTTTCATTCACTGTCATCAGATGTCCAACAAATGGAAATGCAATATAACAGAGAACTTGTAGATTTCATTACAAGAAAATTTGGCAGATAAAATCTGGAGATATGGAGATATTATTATAAAAAAATATGGTCATAATAATAGTTTGATCTTGGTAATTTACTCCTATCAGACTTGAAAATGGTCTACCAATAACTAAATACCTAAGTTACTGTGAATTTAATTTCTGCATATGCGCATTTCAACAACTCATGTCTCTTCAGTGCAGATAAAATCTAAAAGATGTTTAAAAACTGATAGAGAACGGTTTCTTTCTATCTGACAAGGCATACGTTGTTAAAATGAACAAACTCTTATATACTTGAAAGTAAGCATTTTGTTAATAAAAAAATCAAAAGAATGAAGGTAGTAGAATTTTTAAAGAACGAAAAGTATTGCCGAACAGAATAGTTTCATTTCAGCACATTTATTTTATCTATTTTCTCCAGATTTATTTCTTTTCAAGCCTGATATATATCTGTACTTATAGAAACAAACAAGTATCAACGCGTATATTCCTTCGGGAATTTGGTATGATATTGAAAATGGTAAAGAAACACGTTCAACGGGATCTGTACATACATTTACGGCACCACTGAGCAAAATTAACGTACATGTACGTGGTGGTGTTATCATACCAACACAAGAACACGATGTTACAACAACTAAAAGGTAGGTTAATATATATATGACGAGTTTATATTAATATAATAACCAAATTTCTTAATCTTAGATTACAATGATCATTACATATTTATATTATTGAAAGCTTTAAACCATAAACAGTTTTGTTATATAACTGAGCTTTACTGAAGTTAAATGTCGGTTTCAATACTCTAAACATTTTTCGGAAAATATAGATTTTATTTTACATTGTTTTCTTCCAAACCGCATCCTAATACATAATATGCAGAATTAATTTACAGTAACTGTTGTATTCAGTAAACTAGAAAACAGGTGTAAGCTTAAATGTCAACATACGACACTCGACAAATTTTCTGTTTAGCCAAAGTCCAAGATATGAGTAATAACAACCTCAGTATATATTTTATGCTAGAATATCGTCTTCTTTAGGGTTAATGAGAAAGAGGCTGATTTATAATTCTACGTTTTGTTCCATACCTTCTTTCTTGTAATCAGTAGTCTGCCTTTATTTTTATTACACTAGAGGAAAACGGTAATAGAGAAATCGGAGGTTTGAATGTCCTAATACAAAACGGTTCACTTTTGTTAATTGGGTACCAAGTCAAACTGTTCCAAGTATTTATCCTTAACGTTTGTCTTTTGACTTCCAGTTTAGTTGTCTGGCAAACGGGGGGGGGGGGTAATAACAAAATTACCAAACAGAATTGACAAGAGCCAAACTTCATGCAAGAGGCAAAAAGACAAAGCAGGTGGAAAAACAACGGGGAAGTTGTCGACCGCAATGGTCCTGACTTGGTACAGGCATTTCAAAGGAAACTGTGAGTTGATGCTTATGAATTTTAGTTATTGTAGGTCTTTTCTGTTGTCTTTTGATTTTTATTTGTCATTTGAGCATTTCATTTTCAGTCGATTGAAAGATTTTAGCCTAATTGTAGCGTTAACGGACAGGGGACTGGCAGAAGGGGAGTTGTTCTGGGATGACGGAGAATCATTTGGTAAATATGAACTAAGAAAAATTATGTTTGTATGCAAAGTTAACAAAATAAATTAATATAAAATAAGTTTGCTACTTGAAATGGTCATTGTAAAGCTCACTTAAATGAGTACTGATGGCGAGGTGAGAACAGTCATTATTTGAGCAAAGTAAACAAGGCAAGAAAGTGTTTATCTTACAGATGGACCATAAAAAAAGGAAAGTTATAATCAACAAAGAAAAATAGCTGTGAAAGGATAGATTACTTGAACAGATTAAGTACTTTAAGCTTAGGCATGCCCATTTTAATGATTAATTTCAGTTTACAAAAAATTTCCAATTATTGTCTTGGTCTTGATACATTGGCAAACGAATACCGAAGCAAGAAAAGGAAAGGGGAAATTCTAAAATCATAAATCCAACATCACGGCAACTCACAGCAACAAGAATTGAGACAGTATGACAAAGACAAAACAAATAAACAAAAATGAACAAGAACGCCACAAAACTAAAGCACTAGCAGTGTGAACCCCTATAAAAACTGAGGTATCATCAGGTGCTCCGGAAGGGTAAGCATGATCTGCTTGATATGGTGAAAAATAATATTTTCCTGATAGAAGAATGAGATAATACTCAACTTTTAGGGTCTCCAAAGGTGTGGTATGATAGCCATTCTGTATTGAAAGGATGTATAAAAATACAAAGAAGTAAAGATAAATGCATCAAAGACAATATTATTTTGGTGAAAATATACTGTTACTAATCGTATTCTCTTACATTTCAGGAACCACGGGTCGAACCAATAATAAATTTTCACTCCTACAGGTCAAACCAATAATAATTTTACAACTTTTCACTCTTACATTTCAGGAACCACGGGTCAAACAAATAATAATTTTATAACTTTTCAAGCAGAAAATGTAAGTAACAGTTGTACCTTACCTTTACCTGTAAACAAAGTTGGAGAAGTGTTAAGTTTTTAACAAATTTTGTTGAATTCGTGTTTTAAACCACAAAATTTTGTGTCTTTGAAAAATGAAAAAAAAAAATTCATTCCAGTACTCACCCCTATTAAGGTGAGTTCTCGGCGAACGGTTTAGGTAAGGAGAGTTCGCGTATAATTGGTTTAGTCAGGTTGAATAATGTTTAGCCCGGTTGAGAACATGTAAACACATTTCTTATTTTCAGTAGAATTAGATAACGCTTTGTCCCAGTTCAGGTTAATGTTTAGGTACGGTTTTCGATCTTTGCGTAAACATTACCCAACTTAATAGGGGTAGTACTTAGCAAACAAAGAAAAGAATCTTGTATTGTAATTGGGACCGAAACTTCAAATTTGTTCATAATGCACTGATATCTTTTAAAGATCTTTTTAATGATTATATGAACCGGAATTTTTTGAAGCCATGATTGACAAGGCGAGGTAACTATACCTCAAGAGAAAATGTGAATAAATGTCAGAGGCTCTCGCATTACGAGTCAGCTATGATATATACACTTGGTAGGCAGGATAGATAAATGATTAGTACTATCCATGTCGTCGAAATTGATTATTTTGATATTAAAGTCGTCCCTTTTGTTTGTAAATTTTAGTTCTGAGATGACCATTTTCATTCGAGATTTACGTGGAAAAAGACGAAGATCTAGAAGTTTCTGTAGTTTCTTTTATCCTGCACCAAGTCAGGAATATTGCAGAGGACAATTTTTCCAGTGGTTTCCACCTGAATTGTCTTTTTGTCTATGGACTTCGGTTCTTGACAATTCGGTTCGGGGATTTTGTTATTACCCGTATTCTGTAATTCTGGAAATTTGAAACAAAATGTCCGACAGAACAATGCACATTTTATATAATATGTATTCAAGACGAAAAATAAGAAATTTGATAAAAAGGAGAATGAGGAGACTCGTTGCAGTAGTCAGATAAAAAGAAAGAATTAATAAGTCTAAAAAGAAAAACAGTAACAACCACCAAAAGGATTTATTCAAAACATGAAAGGACATTTTAGCAAAGGTTTTAGATATAGAATGACTTTCTGTTGATGACAATTTCGACAATCTTCAGATCAGATCAAACCAAAACATTTGGAAGAGCATAAACAAAACCAGGCGTAAAAGCTTGTATCGAAAATATAAATGAAAAGCCAACATATTGACAGGACAGACCTATGCATGACGGTATACTCCTGATTATTAAACAAAATTTACTTTAGTTAATTATTTTAAAATCTGGACAATTACTCAAATATATTGATATTTAATAAAATATACGAGGACTTTGCGTTTAAATGTAGATGCCTTATAGTTGGGATCTCGTTTGTCAATCAATATTTCACGGCTTAAATCAATGGGACAGATTTTAATATTTTATTTTGCAGGTCTAAATTAATATCCCTGTTTGTCGATCCTTTGAATGAATACTTTATTTCTCTAAACAAATTGTACAGAGAACATAAAACACATATACAAATACAGTTCATACAGGCATGTTTGAACAAATATATAAACATATAAATTAAACAGATTAAATAGTTTAACCTGGAGGTACGACCTTTTTTAATATTATTTTTTATAAATTTACATACTTTTTCAAGAATTACCTCATCACGGGTGTTCATTAAAGAATTAAACTTAAATGTATTTACATTTGAATGGCAGTATTTAGTAAGATACATTTTTCTGTCATTTTGAAAATACGAACATGACATAACATAATGAAACTCATCGCCTATGTCGCTTGAATGACATAGGTTGCACCGTCTCTCCTCTCGAGGGATCCCGTGCCACCTACCCCACTCAATCGGCAGACGATGATTTACACATCTAAATCTACAAAATACATATAAAAAGTATGGCTTAAGTATTGAAATATAATTTTCACAAGAAAATTCTGTCTTGTATATTCTATATAACAAATCGCTTTGGGGGAATTAAACATTTCTGTAAACCAATTTTGTATAAAATGATCTTTCAGTGTACGCTCTACGGTATAAACTAACCATTTTGGATCAAAATAAGCTTGTGATTGCCAAATATAAGATAGACCACAGTCATCTAAAATTGTTTTATAAATAATAACCATTTACTCCCCAGTCCATAATTCACATAGTAGACATACAATAAATTATAAAAGATAGAAGAAAATTTCATGTTTTGTCCATTTAAAATATTACACCAGAAACTAATCATTCTTACTTTAATTTTGATATTCAATGGGAATCTACCTAGATCAGCATAAATAATAAAACTAGGTGTAGTACTTTTCAACTAAAGAATAAGTTTTAAAAATTTCAAATGACCTTCATCAAATGCTTCATCGGAGGTATACCTAGAGTTTTCGGGAGGGATATAAATAATTCCAAAAATAATATTATCAAAAACATCTTTACTCATACTAAACCAATATAAAAACAAACTTTCTTTCTCAATAGGTTTAATAAAATTTTTCAGATACGATTTGAAACCAATAGCAAGTCCACCCGATTTATTTTTAAACTTTTCTCTATTATTATAACAAAATACAAAATCAGGTATTTCAATATGGTCATAATCGTCAAGTTTCGTTTCAGTTAGACACACTATATCAACTGAATTCAATAAAGAAACAAATTAAGGATAAAGTAATCTTCTATTAATACCACCTACATTTAGACATAATGATTTAAATCTTTGAATAATATTGTTTACATTAATACTAGACAGTTCAGATTTGATTAATTGTCGTCAAAGAATGGTTTCGCTTCAGTTACTTCAAGTGTTTTAGAGAAAAAATCAGAAATGATGAATTATGATTCAAGATATAATAGATTTATACTGTAATAATCCAAAATATACGGATGTGAACGATTTGGTCCTGATTCTGATCATTGAAAGTGCCCTGTCAGACTTGTTCAGTATCCTAGTTTCTTTGAAATTAAAACGCTGAGTAAATCACAAACAAAAACACATATTAATACTGAACCACTTGAAAGTCGGAGTAATTTTGAAAAGTATTTGATATTATCACTAATTGATTAAAATCTAACAATATATTGAAATATCTGATATTGTCAATACTGAATGAAAAATTGCATAGGAGACTGACATGGTACAACGATTAATTTCTGTGAATGCTTTCTCTGAAAAAAGGCAGGAATACGTTCTAGAATTGTACGTGATGACTATGGTACCAAAATGACGTTGGGGTCAGTGATCGTATATGGTGTCCATTCTAGACCAACGTTTGCAATGCTTGATGGAAATAGAATTCCTTTCACATTTTCTGCAGATACTGGGGTATGTAAATGCTTAAAGTTTTTAATTTATGATGAGAATGTGATTAATTGCAAAGTGTAAAGACATCGTAAAGGTGAAATTACCAAACTAATTTTATAATAAAATGTGAGATAGATTATTAATTTCCAAATGAATACTTAAGCAAAAGCCAAAATCATTCATAATTAATAACTTCATACCGGAGATACTATGAATTTATTTTCTGCATATGCGCATTTCGAAAACTTATGTCTCTTCAGTGCAGATAAAATCGAAACGTTTGGAAGACCATAAATTCAAAAAATAATACATGGCAATATAAGGATAACATACAGACAGAGAACGTAAATGACGAAGACGAAAGACGAAACGAACAGAACAAAATATAAACGCCAAAACAAAAAATAAAGTACTAACAGTGTGAAACCCTAAAAACAGGAGTGTCATCAGGTGCTCCGGAAGGGTAAGCATGACCTACGTCACATGATATGACTCAACAATTTGCACCAGTGTTCAGACGGAGTAAGTAGCTAATAATTCCCTGATATTTTACCTTCATTTAAGGTATATTAGCAAATGGAAACAATACGTATAATCCCAGAGGTTGTTACGCAATAAGCATTTCGATGCAGAAATTACTTCTTACTTCATTTAGGAACAGAGACATACATACATATATAAAAAACACACTTTATGTAATAGTAGAATGTTGTTTAAAACCTCTTAGATTATTTGAAGTAAAACTGTAGATCTAAAGAGGCTACTCAAAAGATAAATGCATGTAGGATTAACTTTTAAACGTATGTTATGATAATGTCAAAGAACAATAGTTAAATGGTCTAATATATCAATGATTGCTGTATTTTTTGCAGGCACTGCAATTCACAAATTTACATGTCGATCTACTGAAGACATTTTCTCTCAACTGGTCGTAAACCACGCGTTTTTTTTTATATTTACATACATCACAATAAATGAGAAGAAAAATGCTTCTGACTGTATATGAACCAATAAAGGGATAGGGAGTAAATGTACATGGGACAAAATCCCTATAAATACATGGTAAGATTAAGCAAATGGAACAACGCTTTCATTGTTGTTCTTCACCTTGAAGTGTCACAGGCCTTCAATAAAGAGCAAACACTTTTACCTCACAGTTACTTCAAGACGACCCCTAGCACCGTCTTTCTTTAGAATCCCTCTAAAATTGAAATCTATTAAAAATGTTCACGGACGTTGTCCCAGACTTGCTATGGGATGTAAGTAATTGTTTACTCTAAGATAAACAACTCAAAATAGAGCAGTTTCTTGCAATTGTTGTGCGTTGTTTTTATGCCCCCGCCGCTAGGCGGTCGGGGGCATTAAGGTTTACCCTGATCCGTACGTCCGTCCGTACGTCCGTACGTACGTCCGTACGTCCGTACGTCCATCTTTTTGGTTTCCGGATGATAACTTGAGTATCCTGCATCGGATCAAAACCAAACTTGGTCACCTGCTTACTTATCACCCAAGACAGAACCCTATCGATTTCCAGGTTGGTACCCCCAAGGTCAAGGTCACAGTTGCTAAAAATAGACTAAAATTTCAATAAAATTTTGGTTTCCGGATGATAACTTGAGTATCCTGCATGTGATCAAAATCAAACTTGGTCACATGCTTACTTATCACCCAAGACAGAACCCTTTTGATTTCCAGGTTGGTACCCCCAAGTTCAAGGTCACAGTTGCTAAAAATAGACTAAAATTTCAATAAAATTTTGGTTTCCGGATGATAACTTGAGTATACTACAT
>MJUU01047603.1:12731-35546 GCA_002080025.1 Modiolus philippinarum | reverse complement strand
AAAATTTTGGTTTCCGGATGATAACTTGAGTATACTACATAGGATCAAAACCAAACTTGGTCACATGCTTACTTATCACCGAAGACAGAACCCTATCGATTTCTCAGTTGGTACCCCCAAGGTCAAGGTCACAGTTGCTAAATATAGACTAAATTTCAATAAAATTTTGGTTTCCGGATGATAACTTGAGTATACTATATAGGATCAAAACCAAACTTGGTCACATGCTTACTTATCACCCAATGCAAAAGCCTATTGATTTCCAGGATGGTAGCACCAAGGTCAAGGTCACAGTTGCTAAAAATAGACTAAAATTTCAATAAAATTTTGGTTTCCGAACGATTACTTGAGTATTCTGCATCTGATCAAAACCAAACTTGGTCACTTGCTTACTTATCACAATAGACATAATCCCATAGATTTTAGCGTTGATACCACCAAGGTCAAGGTCACAGTTGCTAAAAATAGATTAGTATTACATATAAGACTGTTTCTCAGATTATTTATTGGAACTACACATTATATCAAAACCAAACCAGTTCCAGTGCCTATTTATCACAGGAGAAAGATCCTTTCTAATAATATTTAATAAATATATATTGTATATAGTTATGCCTTTAATAATTTATGGGTTTCGATTGCAAGGAGGCGGGGGCATCCGTGTCCCATGGACACATTCTTCCATTTTTTCTTAATAAAAGGAGAAAGCATATGGTTTTTAAGGGGGTTTGAAATGAAAAGGCAGCATATCACGCTTGTCATATAGCTTAGATTTCAAACGTCCATCTTCGTCAATATACAACAAATGATATAGGTGAAGCTGAAGCTGAAGAAGGTGTTGTTTCTTTAATTTCAGGATAATTAGGATAGATCTTATGTAAATATTCCTTAAATTTTGGATTAAGAGAAAGTACATTGTCTGTAGCGGAAGCTGAAATTAAAGAACCGGTGTAACTGCTTTTGATGGCCTCATATGAGAAAAGAAAAAGAGGTCAGCTAAAAGTGGCGCGCAGATAGTTCCCATGGGAATCCCCAATTGTCTGTTGAAAAACGCGGCCTCAAAATTCGACAAAAATATTGTCTATTAAAAATTCCAACATCTTGATTACGTCATTCTCCGTGTACTTCTTCTTTGACTCGGTGTGGTTCTTGTCTTTCCCTACTACTGAATAGGTGTATCTGTGTTCTCCGTTTTTAGTGCAGAAACCTTGATGTATCAAATCAGAAGTTACTGTTTTCAAGTTATTGTGTGGCAGGGTAGTATAAAGAGTAGAAAAATAAAAGGTTTGTATGCTATGGTAAAAAATGCAAAAATAAGATAATAAAAACAATAGGTCACCGAACTCACAAGAAACATATAATGGAATATAACGACAAAAGATGATTTTTTTTTCTGACAGATGTCGCTTGATATTTTCATTTCAATGAAGATGATGTCACAGTAATAGATGTCGAATGTTAAAGTATCGATAATGAATACCAAAGCACTAATTTAAAGATCAGTTATATTTGTTCGTAAGTTTAATTTATGGACAGTTTCATATTAAGGATAACGGAAAAAAATGGATATATTACATTATTTTTTGTTTCAAATATTTTCCTGTGTTGTCCTGCATATTTTTAGCTCACCTGACCCAAAGGGTCAGAGTGAGCTATTGCCATCACTTGGCGTCCGTCGTCCGTCGTCTGTCGTCCGTTAAACTTTTTACATTTTCATCTTCTCCTCTGAAACAAAACTTTACAGGAATAATGTATGGAAGGTCCTTTACCAAGATTGCTCATTTCGTTCCAATCCGATAAAAAACATGGCCGCTAGCACGGAACTTAGGTTTAACATAGGACCCTATGGGAAAAATCACATTTTCATCAACTCCTATGAAACTTATCAAGCCAATTCAAGCAAACTTTACAGGATTGATGCACTAAAGGTCCTTTACAAAGATTGCTCATTTTATTGGGATTCGACAAAAAACATGGCTGCCAGCACAGAATTTAGTTTAACATTGGTCCTATGCGAAATTCACATTTTCATCTTCTCCTCTGAAACCACGGAAGCAAATCAACCAAACTTTACAGGAATGATGTATGGAAGGTCCTTTACAAAGATTGCTCATTTCGTTCTGATCCGATGAAAACATGGCCGCCAGCACGGAACTTAGGTTTAATATAGGACCCTATGGGGAAAATCATATTTTCATCAACTCCTCTGAAACTGCTGAAGCAAATTCAAGCAAACTTTACAGGAATGATGTATTTAAGGTCCTTAACAAAGTTTGGTTATTTTATTCAGATTCCACTAAAAAACATGGCCTCAAAAACGGAACATAGTTTAACATTGGCCCTATGGGAAATTCACATTTTCATCCTCTCTCTGAAACCACTGAAGCAAATTCAACCAAACTTTACAGGAATGATGTGTGGTAGGACCTTTACAAAGACTGCTAATTTCGTTCTAATCTGATAAAAAACATGGCCACCAGCGCGGAACTTAGGTGTAACACAGGACCCTATGGGAAATATCATATTTTCATCAACTCCTCTGAAACTGCTGAAGCAAATTCACCAAACTTGATTGATGCACTAAAGGTCCTTTACAAAGTTTGCTCATTTTACTCCGATTTGACAAAAAAACATGGCTGCCAACACGGAACATAGTTTAACATTGGCCCTATGGGAATGACATCATTTTCAACATCTGCTCTGAAACTATTGAAGCAATTCAATTAAGCAAACTTTACAGAAGTGATGTATGGAAGGTCTTTTACAAAGATTTCTCATTTTGTTGGGATCGGACAAAGAAAATAGCTCCCAGCATCGAACTTGATTAAGAATGGTACCCATATATTAAAACATTTTTTCATTACACGTGCTTAGATTATTGAAGCAAATTCAGTCAAACTAAGATTGTTTATTTGTTTTGATCTGATAAAAAACAGAACATATTTTAACATAGGATCCTATGGGATAAACATCACTTCCATCACCTGCTGTAAGCATTTTGTCAGATGAGCGATTCAGGCTCAGTATCTGAGCCTCTAGTTTTATAATCTTCAATGTAATACTGGAGATGTTAGAGCAGTGGAATCGACTTTTTTATTCCACAGGAATTCGGGATTTACCATCAGGATTCCAGAAATATCGTCGTATTTTTGGGGACTAGGGATGAAGCAGTTTATTTTCGAGTTCATTTGGGATTGGAAATTTATTTTTTCGGGATTTTTCTTTTGACTCACACCTTTCTATATTGTATAATGTACAAAATGCCATTTATGAAGATGTTGCTCTAATATTTTACACCTTTTATGTATTTCAAAGGCTTGATTTTATTATTTCACCCGCTGGTCAAAAGTAGTTCGAGCAAAAAAAAAATAATAATAATAATAAAAAAAAATCAAATAAAAAATAAATAAAATAAAAATAAATTAAAAAAAAAAATACTTCGCTTTCCCAATTTGGGAAATCCAAGAACACTAGGCTTTAATGTCGGACTTTCAAGATAGATGCTTGTATGTGGATGTAGATGGAAAGGGATCTTTTGTCCTTTACCCCTCCCCGCTTTTTTCGATGTAAATGCTAGTCAAAGTTTTTATAACTTCCATAGTTACAGATGATAACCGGTTAATTGAAAGGTATTGGCTATGAGGTGACCACCCGAAAAAAAAATGTATTGTAATTTTTAAAAAATATAATGAAATTATATAAAAAAAAAACAAAAACAAAAACGAATCCAGTAGCTATAGTAACTAACATTCTAACACAATTTAAAAATTTTGAAGGCCTTTCGAGAAATCCCCAAAGTTTTTATAAATTTCGGAATCAAGTTCAATCAATCTGAAAATGTGTGACACAGATAACATTCTGAAAGTATTGATTTAAACATATTAATTTTGCCCGCAAATTGCGAAATGGATTACACACAAGTTATTATATAATGAGGCTTCCCAGAAAAGCTCTATACAAAATATTTCAAGGGATACACGGACAAATGGATGGATAAGGCGATACCATTGTGCCATTAACTTCATTCTAGGGGAATAATGATATTGCAAGTCTTTTTATATGTCTACAAAAGTGTGTCTTTTCACATGTCTACAAAAGTAAACGATGTTTAATTTTATTCTACCTTATTTAGATGTAAATTATATTTTTCTAATTTGGATACTTTTTCATTTCAAAAAACGGCAGTAGAATACCGAATGAACAAAACATAAGATTACATAAACCAAAGTCCAGAGACAAGGCAAAAGCAAGAACACCAGATGACGGAAGACCAAAGACATTACATGCCCTCAAAACAGACAAACACTACATATACAACACAAAAAAACTAAAGCACTAACAGTGTGAACTCTAAAAAAACAGAGTGACATCGGTTGCTCTGAAAGGGTAAGCATGTCCTGCTTTGAATACAGCACCCGTCACACTGTCAGTGGGTCAATCCAGGGTAAAGTCAAAACCCGTAATGTCAAATCCGGGAAGACATGAATCTAGTTGAAAATTTCAGTTTTCATTTGTGACACTGACATTTTATATCTATCTATGATGTCGTGGTGACGGCCATAGAATTTCTGAAGGGACGAAAGTAACAACGGCTGAACATATCCCTGACTCAGCAGTTTTTATGACAGTGCTTTTGCTCCAAAAAGTCAGTGTTTGAACTGCACGCTCTACAATAACGATTTAATTGTGAAATATACACTCCATATGCTGGGGAGGTAGGTAAATTGCTGCAGAGAAAGGGAAAGTTCGCAATTGGAAAGTCAAAATCATCACGTTTGTCATATAACCTAGATTTCAGACGTCTGTGTTCGTCAATGTATAACAAAAGGTCAATGTTTGAAGCATAATTGTGTGTATCGATGGCCTCTTTAATTTCAGGTTTAGCGGGGTAAATGCGATGTAAATATTCTTTAAATCTTGGGCTATTAAGAAAGTACATCGTCTATATATCTGAAGCTGGAATTAAAAGTCTTGGCTGGTTGTTTTTGTTTTTGTTGTATTAGCCCCTGTAAAAACTTTGCTTTATACGAAATACAAAAATACGAAAACAGGAAAAGGTCGGCTAAAAGTGGCGCAAAATTTCTTCCCATAGGAATCCCTATTGTCTGTTGAAAACAAAACTGTTGTCTATCAAAAATTTAAGCATCTTTATCATGTCAATTTCACTGTATTTCTTGTTTGACTCAAGGTGGATCTTAACAAAATATGTTTTTTCTTTTCCTATTACCAAATAGGAATACCTGCGTTCTCCTTTTTTGTACAGAAACATTTATGTACCAGACCGGAAATTACTGTTTTATGTTTATTATGAGGAAGGGTTGTATAAAGGGTAGAAAAATCAAGTTTGAATGCTATTGCAGTATGGGAGATTGTTTGAGGAGAGCTATTCAAGAAGATCTTTGGAATTTTTAAGAATCCATATCTGATTCACGCCGCTCGTAGAATAGGCTTTTTCGCAGTAGCTTTTTACTGCAGTATTATGTAGTTAACTGCAGTAAAAATTATTCTAACTTTTCATCATCAACCCAATTAGTGAATGTCATTGGACTGATCTTTCACATCGCACGTGCAACCCATATAATGACAATGAGCTGTGATATGCGTATAAATATCAAAATACTGAAGTAACTGTGAAATTAGATTTTGAAAACTTATGTCTCTTCCGTGCAGATCAAAATCAAAACATTTGGAAATCCATAAACCGAAATATGTTTAAAATCTGATAGAGAACAAAGAAAGACCTAAAAAGGATATCTATAAAATCTATAAATAATTGTTGGTTTGGTCTGTAACAACAGACTTTTTATTGTCAGTGTGACGGGTGTTACGCGTTCAGACATCTGAAGCATCTGACAATACCCCCATTTTTGTGTGGTGCACATTTCTAGTTCCTTAGTTTATTTCTTGTTCGTGTTTGTTTTTATTGTATCTTTTTCAGTTGCCTCCATTTCTTTTACATATGAAAGGCCATTTGTTTGGGCTTTTTAATTGTAGATTTACCCTTTGTACATATTTTCTTCGGTATTCTTTTTCAAGTGTAACAGCATTAGGAAAATACTGGGAAATAAATACAGACACATTTTACACTTAATGGTAATTAATTATACTTGAAATAAAAATTACTATAATTGAATATTATTATCTGTACTGTCAACTTTTGAATTGGTAAATTACAGCGATTATAATAAATAGGAAATTAGAATTATTTTCCTTACGTGTTTCTCAGCCATGCTGTAATGTCACGTATTTTATAAAAATCAATTACATACTTATAAATATAGAACATTTTGGAAGCGAATCATACAATAGTAGCAGTAGAGTCCACCAGAAGAATTGGGTAAGTGTTCTATTGTAATTAAAGGTCTTGAAATTTTTAGCACTGAATATTTAAGTATTTTATTTTGAATTAATCTTTATTTTAGGATATTAGAATTTTCATCTTATTCTTTTGTATAAATTTTCTATCATAGTTGTATAGTGCTCTAAGTTTGAAATCCGAACATTATCTTGAAAAAAAGTTATATATTCATTAATTATATCCACAAAACTATTGAATTATCATCAAAATTTTTGCGCAAAGGAAAAATTGCACATTTTGACATTTTATTCGGTTCGGACAAAAAAGACCCAATACATTCGAGAGAGCTGATAAAGATAACAATACCAAAACCTAATTTGACAAAAAAGTGACCCAACTAGAATCCTCTGCAGAAAAGAGATAGTAATTAGTTTAATAACATTTTCTTATTTTGGCCAGCCCGAAATACTGGACGATTGAACTAGTCATACCGTAGGGGAGTATAGCTCCACTTGCACTGACATCGACTTAGTGGTAATAGCACGTCAAATCGGGGAAATTGAAATTAATTTCATATTTACAGATAGATATTTCAACACTTGTGTCTTCTCAAGAAACAGGAAAATAAAACGAAGGAAGGCTCGCATTCAAAACATATGATAAAGATGATACAGAATAAATTGCCTTGAATCAACACCAAAAGGCATGTTATTATGGGAGTAATATTTTACATAATAGTGCACATGATTTTTCCTTTTAATCCATACATGATTATTATTTATTATGTCTGTTCATTTCGTAAGTGGTTTCAATTTAGTTAGGTACTCCATGAGTTTGTTTTTATTGGCAGACATGGTTTATCTGTGGGTACTGAAATATTATCTTCTCATGTCAACTCTAGTTATGACTTGTGTAGTTCATACAGATTCAAACATAAACGGTGATGCTCTTGAAGACAAAGTCGGAAAATTAGCTCGACAGGTTATGTTGCAACAATTGTTTTTAGAAGAAAGAATTAGATCTGATGGCGATTCTGGAATAAAGCAGACCAGAATAAATAATGCTGGAACAAAATCATATCACTTTCCGTCTATCAGTTCTAAAAAAGGGATTACATCTTTACACGATCATTCAAATCACATACGTACAATTGGACTAGGAGAATTTATTGCAGTTTTAAATGGAGTAGAATTCCGAACCCGCCATAATGACTTTTTATTGAGAATGCCTAGCACACAATCTGGTAAGTTTTTAGAAACAGAGAATATACCTTATCCAGAGGTTCCACCAGAGGTTACATCAAAGCGGACTGTTGAAGGACAAATTAAAGAAATGCAGAAATGGTTCAAAGCATGGCACAACCAAGACCACAAGAAAAGAGATTATCGGAAATATTTCAAACCAGTTCTGTGTTATTTAGAGGGGACCTGGATAGACCAGGATTATACTGATATATTGGAACCTTTTGTCAGTGATAGGCATTGGTTAGATGCAAGCAGTTTCGAAGATCTCCAAGACAAGATTTTGTTTACATCGTATAATGGACGAAAGAGTTCTCTGGAAAATTTTGCATGGCTGCCAACAACTGTAATGGACATTGTCAATGGAACACATCCAAAATACGCACAATGGATTTATAGAATAGCCTGTCATCCTCTGAAGCGTGATATTCCTACAAATCGGTTCAGGATGGTTGATGATTTAAGTGTTAGAATGATGTATTTGAAAACGATAGACCAACATATATTATCGAGAAAAGCTAGATTTCAGCTCAATCCCCGAGATAGTAGTAGATGGCGAGACCAGGTTGTGTCTAATTGGGCACTAATTGATGACTTAATGGGAGAGGTACCTGGGATGGATAATTATGGAAGAAATCTAACTGATGAAGCTTTTGATAATCCTGCTATGGAATGGTTAAAAGATGGTAAAGTAAACACCGCTTACTATCATCGATGGTGGAAAGAAGAAAAACTTGGAGCTATGGGCTTATCTCTACGAAAGCGTGCATACGCTGACCATAATTTATTCATGGCTATGACATCTCAGCCAGCCGTACTTGGCAAGTCATTGAAAAATTGTCAAAGGGATGGTACGTGTAAAACAGAGAGTCAGCGATGGTCATATGCTATACCACTTGAAATAATATATATGACCCCACTGTCAAAATGGAATCCCTATAATCTTACTTACCATGGAGATGCTGATAAAGATCCGCAGGCTGCTTACGTCACAGAAAATGATAGTCGTTTTGGAGGAATTTCCAGAAGAACAGCTTATAATGGGACAAACAGCAAGTTTTTCTATCAGACCCCAGCAAGTTTTTTTGAAGGAAGGGTAGTTGATGCTGACAAAGCTGATACCTTTCGGGGATCAGTTGGTGTGTTAGATCAAAATGGAATTGTAAGACCAGTGACATCCTCGGGAATACGTGCTTTGTTACCAAATATTCCTGGTATCGGAATAATAAGAGAAAGGTATCCAATAATGCCCCTTCATAATGAAGGTAGTGGTATCTGGAAAGAGTTAGACGCCCTTAAAGACATAGTCATGGAACATTCGAGGTATCTTAAAATGTATAGAGAACTCCCTACTGGTTCACAGCCTCAAACAACATCCAGCAGTGAAGATGAAAAAGGGATAACTCTTGAATTGTCTCCAGCAACAAAAGCAAGGCCAGGACCTCATGTTCATCAAATTCACCTTTCCGGTGACGACGTGAAAGTCCTAAAAGCGGGTCGTCCAGTCGTCATGATAACTACTGAACAAAGTTCACATTCACACATGGTGAAGATTTTCTATAAATCTTACAAGAGAAATCCGTGGGTAATGTTCCGTTGTGATGGGGAAGTAGAATGCTGGGATGGTCACAAGACGTTGCATTTTCTCAAAGTAGGGCAGTAGTACGTATTGTATTTACAAATGCTTCAAAATAAAAAAAAACATAATTTAAAGAAAAATATTGAAATGCAAATATATATTTTACAACAATTTAAACGTGGTTCCATTGCCATGTCTTTGTCCTCTCGGATTTGACATTACCGGTTTTGACTTTACCCTAGATAGATTGACCAACTGACGGGTGCTGTATACAGAGCAGGACATGCTTAACCTTCCGGAGCACCTGATGTCACTTTGTTTTTGGTAGTTCACACTGTTAGTGCTTTAGTTTTTTGTGTTGTAATTGTAGTGTTTGTGTTTTGTGGGCATGTAGTGTCTTTGGTTTTCCATCTCCTGGTGTTCTAGTTTTTGCCTTGTCTCTGGACTTTGATTTATGTAATCTTGTTCTTTGTTCCTTCGGTATTCTAGTGCCGTTGTTTTGTCCCATGTTCATTTTATTTCATATTCTTTCGTTTGCTTATTAATCATGGATCTAGCGTTATTCGACATCTAGTCATTGAATTTCGCTCAAGCCGTTTCTAGGGCCATCTAAAACTTATTATCAGGTGCAAGTGTTTTCTCCTTTCTGACGGCTTCACTACGACTTAAAATGCGTTGTTCCTTTTGGTTCAGCTTACCATGTCTTTATGAGAATTTTGTCACATGTACATTTATATCATATCATTTCATCTGTTTATTATATATCTTCTTTTCCATGAGGCGCAAACTTTTTGTTTCTTCTGTAAAAGCCGTTTCCGGTTGTACCGGACGTTCCAAAAAAAAAAAACTGACCTGGCGTAAACAAAAATTTTCGGAGCAGTGCCAAAGTGCAGGATTACTGAGCTAATGAATACCCTATGTCACTAACAGTCAACCAGCAGAGACATCAAACCCATTGTAATGATAGGATGACAATTAGTATGATTACTTGAATAAGATACATTATTTGAATATGTATAAAATTTTCAGTCTCATAAAACAACGGCAGTAAAATACCGAAAGAACATGGGAATCATGTCCGTAGACATGACAAAGAACAGCAACAAAAACAACTATGAATTCTTGCTTTTGCCTTGTCTCTGGACTTTGATTTGTGTAATCTTGTGCTTTGATCCTTCGGTATTCTACTGCCGTTGTTTCATTAAAAAAAAAAAAAAAAAAAAAAAAAAACAATATATGCATCATGTTAATACATGATTTGCCAATTACCGACTTTTTAAACATATCTAAGGTAATGGTCTTCCAAACGTTTAGATTTTATCTGCACTGAAGAGACATAGAGACATAAGTTGTCGAAATGCGCATATGCAGAAATTAAATTCACAGTATTTAGTTATTCGATTCCGTTCTTTAGAATTTGCACTCAATCAAGATCACATGATACCGGACAAGTTGTCACATTTACCGAAGAAACCTTTTTTAAATCAGCACCCTGGTATATGAATCTATTGAGATATAAAACAAAACAAAAAGACACATAAACGGTCATATCATTCTGATAAAGTTCACCAAAGATGAAGTTTGGAAACCGTACATGTCAATAGTCAAATTGGTAGCTCTACAGGTCATACAATTTGTTTCTCAATAGAAGTTTGACCTTCAAGGTAGTAAGGACACATATCTATTCATTGTATTTGTCCTGGATATGGACCAGTTAACCTAATTTCAGCTTCATCAGGAAACAAGTCAAGTTCACCCAAACTTGATTTTATATTGGGAATAGCCAATCAAGGATAAATATGTATTTTTATGTAAGAAATGAAATAGTTGAACTATTTAAAACTTTAAAGTTTGTCTAACAGTTTTTCCAGTACATAGCAATAGTTCAACATCGGGTAAATTGGCACACACCCAGATAAATGTGTGAATAGCCCTTTTCAAAAAGTGTTGTTATCTTTTCCTAAATTGGAACTCTCCTGTCAAGTGATGGTACAACACCCTTGACTTCCGGTTATCACCATACAAACTTAGCATGTGGAAATGCTAGATATAATAAATAACATTTATCATATAAAAAACTGTAAATAGAAATATAAAATAACAAAATAAGAAATTTATTACAATAATAATATTTAACATATATTTATATTGTTTAACTTGATTATGTGCAAAAATTAAAATTATGTTATCAAAAATGAAATAATTATTGGTCAATTTCAAAAACCCAGAATTTAAAGAAAGATAACTCCATATAGCCAATTCTACCACAGGTTGATAACCGGAACTGATTGATTGTATCTAAATACCAGGCCAATGGGCATTTGGTTACATTTCTACCTTGTGGGCCAAGCTACTATTGAAAAAACTATTGTATGACCTGGAGAGCTTCCAAAAACGCCTATTGAAACTGCATTCACAAATAGGAAAATTGCTGTAAATTGATGAGACTTTGTCTAATCATATTGCAGTAATACAATATACATTC
Source organism: Modiolus philippinarum (assembly GCA_002080025.1). Lineage (NCBI taxonomy): Eukaryota > Metazoa > Mollusca > Bivalvia > Mytilida > Modiolidae > Modiolus > Modiolus philippinarum. The sequence goes on along the minus strand of MJUU01047603.1, from coordinate 23,943 downwards.
CATGTATTCTAAATTCTGGTACATTCACTTATTGTATGCTGAGTATTTTCATATATAAACAAAGTTGTCGAAATGCGTCAATCCAGTTTGTAATGTGCACCATACCTGTATATAAACCTGCTGAATTTTTCCAAATCATTGGCATTATAATCAGTATGAATAACAAAATACCGAAGTAACTGGTAATTTATTTTCTGCATGTGCGCATTTCGACAACTTATGTCTCATCAGTGTAGATCAAACCAAAACATTAAGTCCATTAACCGAAAAAACATGTTTAGCTGATAGAAAACTAATAACCAAAAGGATCTAAATAGGAACGCCAAAATTCAGGCAAGGACAGAGCTATGCATGAGGGAGATACTCCTTAGTTTTAAACAAAATTTTGTAAAATGAAGTGTGCCATTCTACTTGCCAAATATTTGGTATTTGGAACATCCTTGGAGACACAACAAGTTTGGCCCTTTAGCATTCCACAAATAAAAGCTAAGAACAAGGCCCTGCTGAGAAGAGATAACTAGTTTCTGACGAAATTTCATGATCCAGATACAATTACTTATTTTGAAAAGTCATTCTTTTTTCAGATTGTCTTTGAAAAACTTGACCAAAGACGATCTCTGGTTGTGAACGTCACTCAAAAAGTGGTATAAAACTAGTTTTTGGAAACTCAAAGTTACTAACATTTGAGGAAAATATATTTTTTATACGAATATCCCGTAATGAACTACTAATTATGTAGTATTCTGGTTTTTGAAAAATTGAATTTAAAAGTCATCATACTTTCCAATGGCTACACACAGCCAGCAGGCCAAACATATACACAGGACCTAAAAGAAAATCATAACATCATATATTTCTGAAATATGATTATAATAATTTGGAAAAGTATGTTGGATGTATCGATATATTAATCAGTTTTGAAGTGTAGGTTTTCACTTTTTTTTATGTCTTATGTCAGGAGTCAGTATTCTTTTATTAAAATTCTGAGGTTTTGCGCAATTTCCAATTTATTTGTCATGCTTGTATTTTGATTTTTTTTTGTTGTTGTTGAAAATTTATAGTGACATTGAAGTGGATTTTTTTGTAATGTTGTAATATATGTTATATATGGTCTTATTGCATCTCTTTTGATTAATATAATTTTATGTTATTTAAGATGGGTTGCGATATTTCCGAGATAGGAAATGCATGAGAAAAATAACGACATCCTCGTGGTCACCAGTATGAAGAACAACTATAAAAGCATTGTTCTATTGTTTTGTTTCACCATGCATTTGTAGAGACTTTGTCACGTGTGCATTTACTCTATATACTTTCAGTCTTGACTTTGCCTCTCCTGCAGCGCGGAGTCTGTAAAAAGATTCCCCGAGCGAGAGATGTATGCTCTATATAAATTTCAATTATGGTATATTTGTGATTTAGGGAATTTCTCATATTGATGCATGTTTTGCTTTCTAATTTTGGCATTTTTATGTTTTGTAAATATCAATTTTATAATTATGACCACCTATTTATTGTACCCACATATCATGATTTCATTATACCAAGTTGTCTTACTTTTGACACGATGAGAGCCCTGTGGTTGTTTAAGAGTTGTGATTGTCTTCTGGTAGTTTTTCTTTGTCGTGTAACGGATGACAACGTTTATTGTACCCATATATCATGATTTTATTATACCAAGTTGTCTTACTTTTGACACGATGAGAGCCCTGTGGTTGTTTAAGAGTTGTGATTGTCTTTTTGTCGTGAAACGGATGACAACGTATGTAAGAACACTTTGCCAGTTATTTTTAGGTTTGTTGACAACATAGCACTCATAAATAGTGAAGAGCATGGATGCAGCGTTGCTCGACATATTGCAATGAATTCCGCTCAAACCGGTGCTGGGTCGTCTTCAACTTACTATGAGGTATGAACAACGCTCATTGTTGAAGGCCTCATGGTGAATTCAAGCGTTGTTCCATTGCTTTGATTCACCATGTATTTGTAGAGACTTTGTCTTGTGTGCATTTACTCCATATCCCTTCAATGTTTATCCTTTTAAATCTAATCTTTACATATTTATTTGATTGGTTTTGAGATCGAATTGTATGGAATTTTTTCACATAAAGATTTTGAAATTTTTCTCCTTGAAACCCGTGTACAGCATTAAAAAAAATCTTAATACTGTTTATCATGCAAAATGGGTATATTTTTTTTGTAATTTGAAATGACACATGGAACAGGAAGATGAACATATGTTAAAGGATATTGTATTTATATTAAGTATAATGAAATATATTCAGATTATATGTATTTATTGCGATTACATAATTTTTACAACTAAATAATACATGAATAATCATTCGTATATATTCTCACGAAAAGGGTTATAAGAAATGTTGATGAATATAGCTAGGTCCATCGCATAACTGAGAAAAAAATGGAAGACAGACCGATAGAATTCAGCAAAGTATTCAATATGTAAATTAATCACAAAACGATCCGTTTATAATCTTTTTCATAAAAACAATTACCCAACTTCAACTTGCTGTTGTGTCTATTCGTTGCCTTTTTTTATAGTTTTCTTCGACCAATATCCTCCATCGCTTTACGGCAATTAAAATTGTTTTGACATTATAAATAATGGAACCAAGACATGTAGTGTCATTAATTGGCACCATGTACATTTTTGTCAATCTTTAATCAAGCGTCAATTTTTCAACGATTTTCAATGCAGCCAGTAGATACCCAATTTCAAAGGGGATTCAAAAATACAGTGGATAAAATACACTTACCTGAAACACCAGAAGTGTAATGCCTACTCCCACAAATATTTCTGTGTATTGTGCAATTTGGGATTCTAATTTGTTGAAACAACCCTGAAAAGTATTCAGCATTATCATATTGTAATCTGTTCCGTCCAAATATATCTGTTATGTTTAGAGGCTTATGTAAATAATGCTTAGTGATCATTTTGCAGACCATTTCATTCGTCGAAATCATGAAAATGAGTTTGGTTTTGATAATCCCTTCATGTTGATGGACCTGTAATGCTATGTTGTGATGCAAATGTTGAATATCGTGAAAACAAGATTGCAGGCAGAAAAAGATTCTTGATGAGTTTCAAGATATGTACTCGCACTGAATTTGAACTTTTTAGCTCACCGGGACGAATGTCCGGAGAGCTATTGTCATACCCCCGGCGTCGGCGTCGTCGGCGTCAGCAAAACTTTAACCTGGCTTGTGGAATTGAAACCTGAAGAGCTAGGATGTTGATATTTGGTATGTAACTTCCTTATGATGAGAGCTTTCTAGTGGTACCATATTTGTAGACATTTTGACCTTGACCTTGCCCTGAGGGCAATTTTTTAAAAACTTTAACCTTGCCTCTAGAAGGTAGGCTTTTAGTGTTAGGGTGTTCATATTCGGTATGTAACTTCCTTATGATGAGAGCTTTCTAGTGGTACCATATTTGTAGACATTTTGACCTTCACCTTTCCCTGGGGACAATTTTTTTAAAACTTTAATTTTGCTTCTTGAATTAAGTTTGTTAGTGGTAGGGTGTTCATATTTGGTATGTGACGTTCTTTTGATGAGAGCTTTCTGATGGTACCGTAGTTGTAGACATTTTGACCTTGACGTTGTCCTTAGGGCAATTTTTAAAAAAAACTTTAACTTGCTACTAGAATCAAGTTGTTTAGTGATAGGGTGTTTATATTTGATATGTGACTTTCTTTTTTTTGTAATGTTTTATTGGTATAATGATATTCTGCAATATTATTGACAAATGAGTAAAGCATGCATTAATTTATGAACATAGAATTATGACAAAGTTTATAGCGTTTTAATTAATTTAAGGTTTGATTTTAAACAACATAGAATTTTAAAAAGGTTGTTTGTGGACAGGATATACCGTAATTTTCAGATCTAGTTATAAAAAATACTTAACAAACATATAGAAACAAATTAGTAGAGAAGTGGATCGATGGGGTCCCAGCAAGTATTTGCAATTTGTAATGGCTTATTCTTATAATATAAGTGTCTTTCAAAATATAAATTTTCTTTGAGGTAATTTATCAAGGCGAAGTCATTCAATTGTTGACCATTTATTTTGGTTCGGTATATATAAAATTTTGTGTGTAAAAGTATCAAATTTCTGATATAATTTATTGGACTTTTGTTTAACAGTCCAAAAATAATGATATTCATATTCCATGGCAATTCTATCCCTGTTTTTGTTCTAACCCATTGATTTAGATTCTCCAATATGTCAGAAACTTTTGGACAAGACCAAAATATATGTTCAACTGTTTCTATTTCCTCTTTACAGAAGTCACATTTGTTACTTTGTTTTACCTTTATCTTATTTAAAAACTCGTTAGATATGTGACTTTCTTGTGAAGAGAGCTTCCTATTACTTTCAAATTTATTGTGCATTGAGGTTACTGGAATCCCCGGCGAGCTATGTTGTCCTCTGACAACTCTTGTTTCAGGTGTGAGTACTTATATCGAAATATAATCTCTCAGATTTTTAAGAAGTATCAAGGTAATCACAGTCTTCTGTCTGTTATTCATAATTGTTTTTCTGTATTTCACTCGCGTGTTGAATTTCAGTGAAGCCTTTATTTATGATACTATGGAAAAAGAAATTCATTTCTATGTCGTCGTTTTATTTCATAATAATGACCTCATTCAGAAATGACTCCATGATGTATTTGTCTCAAAAAGGGTTTCATTTATCTATATTCATTCACTTTAATTGGAAGAGTGCCCTTTACACAATAAATGCTTTCCTGTATTAGATTACATTGTTTCATCTCCACACTAAAGCGACCTTTATTTATCAATAGTCCTCAGTTTAGGCAATTTAGCTTCATAGATTGTCTTCTTGTTAAAAATATTCTGTTTTCAATTATGGAAAACTTATTATTGGTAAAAAAAAACGTTGCAGAATAATGAATATCTTAAAAAAAAGAAAATCTTTTAATGCAAATTACAACCATAAAGGGTCAAGCATTGAAAAACAAGTACATACAAAGATGATACAGCATACAAACATCAAATATTTTACACTCGTATCAATTTTTTATATCTATGTATTACAATTGTGACTGACGTAGACCCTATCGCAATTCTAATGATTGTTTTATAAAGGTAAAGAATGTCGGCAAAATATCTAAGTTTGGGAATAGTATATATTTCAGTTTGTCATCATCTGACAAGATTTTAAAGTTGGATCAGTTTCCTTCTTTAACAGTCAGTAATTTTATGCGAGATGTGCTGTTAAAGTTACATTTTAAAAAGAAACGAGATTCATCCTCCAGTACATTACATTTATTACATAATCTTTGTTCTCGAGGGATGTTATTGTAACGCCCACGCTCTATGAGCAAACAGTGATCGCTAACAGTTTTCTATTGTTGAAATGTCTTTCTTTTAATAAGTAATCTTCCATTTTGATATCATTTTTAAGTTTCCAATACAAAAATAATTTGGAGTTGTCTGTAATACAGGATTTTTTTTTCGTGTAATTTTTACATAATGATCTTTGATTTCATTTTTAAATATCTTTTTAGCGAAGGTTTAATTTAAATAAAATGATTTGGTTGTGTTTTCATAATTTTCTTTTTCTAACTGTGATTCTTCAAATAGCTTTGATGCAAAGGAATACCAAGAATAATGACCCTCGTCATTAAGAGCTTTGTTGACATTCAGAGACTCCTTGACCAGAGGATTTTTATCAATAGTATTAATTCTGGCATAATACATCATTACCTGAGTTTTAATAAATGAAGTAAGGGGGAGACGTCCAAGCTCCGGGATAGCTGAAATATTGCAAGCTGTCCTTTTTAGGCCAAGTAATATTTTACAATATCTTGTGTGCACCTTTTCATATGCAGTTTTCTCTTCAAGCGATAGAGTGTCACACGAGACATTATTTTTTGCAGCTCTGTTCATGGCTCTGTATATGGGGAGATAATCTTCCATATACCATACTTCACAATTATAGCAAAGTATTGGCCTAGTTAGAATATCAAACAATTTACAGGATAGATTGACAGGCACTTGTTGAAAATTCAAGAATTTTTTTTCTCAGTGCAAACTGCAAACAGTACTTTTAAACCTTTTTTTGATAATGTCTCTGCACACTTTTTAAAATTTCCTTTATAGTCTATTACAGTTCCAAGGAAGTTGTATTCCGTGGTTTCTAATAGTGGTTTGTTTTCATAATAAATAACAATAACCTTTCTAGAAAATTTTGATCAGTTAAGAGTACTATTAGTTATCCGACCATTGTAGCATTTCAAAGGCAATTACCGCCATTTAGGTCATCTATAGCCTGAAAATAAGTTATACAATTCTTTCACAACCCTTTTGAACTTAACAATCTTCAGTTTTACTCCTTTCCCTGTTTTTCTTTGCAACATTGAAAATTTAGAAAATCTTTGCCTAAAAATAGGTTCTACACTTAAAAAACGGTCTTTCTGTAAAATTTTATCTATTTTTTTTTTGAATTTTCAAGCCCTTTTAACTTTAATGGCAATAACCACCACTTCCAAAATTTTTACCTGAAAATAAGCTTTTCACTTCATATGCAACCTTTCTTAAATTTAATCTAATTTGGAGCACTTTTTGGTTTTCAGAGAAAAGTGTGTCATTTGAAAAAAAAATCAAAGACATAATTGCACAACTAGATACGACCGTGCATAATTATGAAAGCTTTATTAAGGTTGATGCCAAGGTGTTTGACAAATTGACGAACAAGTTAAAACTCTTTACGAACTGCGATAAAAGGTAAAAGTATATGCACATATTATGCCAAACGTAAAATAAAATTGAAAATAAAAAGATACAAATGGGGAAGTATCTTTTCTGGCTGCTAATTACAAAAAGTGCTTGTACCTATAATTCTATGAATAATTCTATATCTATATTGGAGTCATTTGTATTTAGTACTGAATTTTAAGAATTATCTTTTATGTTTGAAATGAAAATTCTTCTCAATCATCTTGTTTGGAAAGCATCAAGCTTTGATGTAAGGGAGTATGTCACTTTCTGAGATTATAGTAACTGTGCTGATCTTTAATGACGTCAAGATGTTGCGTAGTGAGGCAAATGCTCCAGTGGGTTTTGCAATTGTAGCTTTAACATCCATTTCCGAATTTCCATCTGTGGTGTTCTTTCTACCCTGGCAGTCAAACTCCCCAACTTCTTCGATGTCTGTAGTTTTTTTTTTTTTTTGTAAAAATGGCTTTTCTATTTTGCTGTTCAGTTTCGTTATCTTCGTTTTGCTCCAATATACTTTTAACTCCCCCATTTTCCTGCTTATGGTACTGGCTGGTTTGTTTTTTACTTACATATCCTGATGTCGTTGTCCAAGCAGTGCAATATCATCCAGGTTTGTTAACTTTTCAAGCATGGTCCATTTGAGACCTCTTTGTGTTTTGTTTTTTATTTCTTTCATGCCCAAGTCAATACAGAGAAAGAGAGAGCGCTGTCGTCATTTGACTTGATATAAGTAAGCCTGGAATGTTATCGGTATTAGTTCTTGGAATTGGTGCTTGATATGTTACCGCCTTGTCACGTTGTCACGTAAATACTTAATGGAGTCTCTTATGTTATCACCAGTTCTTCGGCATGTTCTGTTTATATGAGTTTAACGTTATAACAGAATTGTCACGTTGGTACTTACGTCTCTCGTGTTATAAACAGGAGTTCTTAGTGACGTTTGACATTTTACAGACTTATCACATATAAGGTACTCACGTTTTCGACAGAAATTTTTGACATGTTCTGTTTGTTTGCCATTCACATGTTAGAAAATCGTTGCTAATTACTTACGTCTCGAATGTTATCAACTGGTGTTCTTGGACATGTTCCGTTTGTTGGCGCTTCACAACAACCAATCGGTAAAGTGGCGCTTGGGATATCAGACGGACCGTCAGCTCCACAACATTTGTACTAGAATATAAAACAAAAAATACAAAAACGGTGGTAAAATCATTTATTATACTTTATGCAAATTTCTTACATTATCCGGTTATTTCATTGGATAACCGGCATTTGTTAATTCTCAGTAACGTCTCATTAGCCACGCCCATCCTTAGCAACATGTGTTAATCGTTAGCAACATGTGTTAATGTCTAAATTAACACCCGCTCCGATCGATAACGTCATCAGATTCTTATTTTCTCGTCACTATTGTTGTTGACAACAATAATCAAAGCTGTTTTAGTTATAAATGTATTCAGTAGAAAAATAAATGTGAACTAATCATATGAACAAGGACCTTGACCCAAATTTAATTGCAGTTATGCTACAGTTCGATACAATAGTAAAACAGACTATTTGTTTATGTGTTTTAATGTTGCATAAATAAAACATATTATTATTATTATTTTCAAACATAACCATCAAGGACTTATTGTGTACATTAAGCATTCAGTATAATAAAAATCATAATGCCCTTGGATGAAGGTGTTAGTTCGATTAACACACTCGGTGAAAAATTATCACCCTCGACGTTGTCTCGGGTGATAATTTTTACCTCGTGTGTTAATCTACCCTAACACCTTCATCCAAGGGCATTATGTTTATAGTATTTCTAATCAACATTCACGTTATGAAACCAAGAAAATAAGTAATTATTTATATTTTTCAGTAATACGAGAAGCTTTCTATCGTCATTCAGTAAATACGTATTTCCAGATTTAGTATTGCTTGCAGCTTTTGGTCTCTTCGGTGCATAAACATAAAAAATGGAATACAGGAGTTATTGTGGTCTTGCATATACTTTCCGAACGGAATTGTAAAGAGTAAAAACAAAACAAAAGCTGGTAGAAAGTCGACGGAAAATTGTAGACCGTGGCAAAGATCCTGCATACTGAAGAATTAGCGACACTGATAATAGACCACCCGTGTCTTCTCACCCGGGGTGTCACCAATGTAATGATCGTCCGATTGACAAAGAAAATAACGGGAATTTTATGGGTGTCCTCGATTATTCTGTATTTTTCATTTTATTATAAATCTAAAATCTTATTAAGTGATACTTTCATTTGCTGCATAGATTTATCTTTCTGGTGATATAAAAATAATTAATTTCAAGGTTTTCCTTCTGGTGTCTCCGATGTTTTGAAAATCGTGTTCTAAAATCGGCCTATTTTACAGTAATAGCCAACTAAAATATAAAGCAAAAAAGAAAGGGTGGTGTTCGTTAAAAATCGTAGCAAATTAAATATACATATGAAATACTATTAAGTGATACCATGAAATTTGTCTTTCAATTACGCGTATTTTGATATAAGAAATATTTTTTGAATTGAGGACTTTTGGTGTCTCCGGCACCTTTTTACCGAATGCATAAAACAGTTTGTTGTTTTATTAATTTAAAAATAAAATGAAAATGGTAAAATGTAACTTTTGTTTTTATTTAAATATTCATTTTTATTATGTCATTTTACTAAATTACAACGGAATAGATATTAAACAGCTAATTTTTTTTCACACTGGAGTTCGAATATTTACTCTGGCCAAACTCGTGCTGTGATGTCGTGTTATCTTTCTTATCAGTGTTTTTAATAAAGAACTTAACAAAATATGATATTACAGTTTTACTTTTAATCGGTCTTGGATGTAAAATGGGTAAAAAAGGGGGATGCAAGTTGTAATTGGCTTCATTGCTTAGTACGAATTATAAACTCATTGTAAGGTTTATTGCTCATCAGTGAAGGCCTTACGGAGAACGACAATAACACGGTGCGGAATGGTAACGGACTTTTCGGGCCTTTTCTCTACGTTGCCTGACTAATCGGGTTCAGCAACGGACTTTTTGTGGTTTATAACGAAAACACGGGGGTAAGTGTGTCATTTTTCTTTCAAAATATGTATTTTATCTCATTCATTTCTCAAAATGCTTTACGTTACGGAATTCAGCACTGATTTTAATACATAAATCGGCACATATGATCACTTAAGCATATGCCTGCTTCTTAAAATCTGTAACACAAAGGGTAACATTCCAATGAAAATACGATGACTGTCACCTTTTACAAGCTGTTTTGATAAATAAAAGAATACATTAGGGATATAAAGTACACATAAAGGTGACTTTACAAACGGAGAATATTTCGTTTGCTTTTAATTACTGCTGCTTGTGCATAAATACTGATTATAACGAGTTTTTAAAATTATTTGATGCACAGGACTGTGTGTGTTTGCGGCACCGGACTAACCGTACCACTGTATTAACAATGAAGGGACATGGAGTAATGCAAATGATACAAAGTCTCGAACATGGTAATACTAAGCAAAGGAACAATGCTTTATTGTTCTTCATCTTGACGTCATTATGAGGCCTTCAACAATGAGCTTTTCTCATACCTCATAGCAAGTTCAAGACGGTCCCTAGCACCGGTTTGAGCGGAATTCATTGCTAATTGTCGAGCAACGCAACATCCATGCTTTTTTACCCTTTGATCCATGGATGCGGGATCGTCAACAAACATAAACTTAACTGTCAAAGTGTTCGTACAATCGCTGTCATCAAAAAGACAATAGAAGACGATCATGACATTTAAACAACCACATGTCACTCATCGGGCCAATAGTAAGAAAACTTGGCACAATAAAACCATGAGACGTGGTGGTCAGAATAACTGAATAGGACGGTTGTCCACTACCTACATCTGTATGAGTGCATATCTTCATTTCTATCAGTTTTAAACAATTTTGGCTTTATGGTCCTCCAAACGTTTCGATTTTATCTGCACTGAAGAGACATGAGTTGTCGAAATGCGCATATGCAGAATCAAAATTCACAGTAACTTCGGTATTTAATTAAAATATAAAAAATATAAAAAAAATGTTCAACATCTATATAATATTTAGATTGGTTAAATGAAGATGGGGTTTTATTTTCTTGCCCTGTTTTTGGTGATCGTTTAATATCAGTTCCTTCACATGATATCGTGCCTCAGTGGCTAATGAAACCAAATATGTCTCTGGTAGTAGGATAATTTGATAATCAAGATTAGAAGAAAAATAAAATACCGATTGTTTATATAACTGATTACATTGTATGCAACTAAACCTTGCAATGCTTAACCTGTCCATTGAGTTAAAAAAGTATGTACGAAAATTGTTTAGCTTTGTTTTTGGTAGAAAATTTCGTACGTTTTCCGAATTGACGAATGCATTATCTTTTTTTGGATTGACAAAAATTTAAAGA
>MJUU01047598.1:45020-70171 GCA_002080025.1 Modiolus philippinarum | reverse complement strand
ATGTGATGGACATTAGCTTTTCTATTTTTACCCTTGATTTTCTGTACCATATTCCAAACTTTGTTCATAGGGGTATGGCAATTTAATTTTGAAACAAAGTTACGCCAAGAAGTGCGTCTTCTTTGTTTCAAGGTTCTTCGAGCTTTGGCACGAAAAACGCGAAAATTGCCAAGATTTTCCGTCGTTGGATGTTTATTGAAAAGAAGCTCTGCCTTTTTACGATTTATCAGAGCATCATCACAGTCATCGTCAAACCAAAGTTTCCCAGGCCGTTTTGGGTTTGCCGAGGTTTTCGGTATAGATTTATTTGCAATGGAAAGTATTTTTTCACTGAAAAGACCTAAGGGATCAAGAACATCTTCAAACAATTCAGATTTCAATTCTTCTCTACATAAATTTTCATAAAGTGACCAATCAGCTTTATCAAATTTAAAACGCTGTGGCTTTTCTCCAGTAGTAGAATAAAGATGTTGAAGAATAATAGGAAAGTGATCACTACTACATAAGTCATCGTGTACTTTCCAAGAGAAGTCCAAAAGTAGAGATGGGTCAGTTATAGTTAGGTCTATAGCTGAGTAAGCCCCATTTCCCGGATGTAAATAAGATTTTGAACCGTCATTAAAAATACATAAACTTTCCTGCGACATTATGTCTTCAATCTTTTTACCTTTGTCATTCAACGCAGAACTACCCAACAGTGGGTTGTGAGCATTGAAATCGCCCATTATAATAAATGGGCGGGTAGTTGGTCGGTAAGTTTTTAAGTTGACTCAGACTGGGGTTGAAATTTGGTGGTAAATACACAGAACATAATGTGATCGTTTTATCTAAAGAAATTCTCACTGCAACAGCCTGAAGATCGGTATTTAGATCAACAGTACTGTGGACAATATTGTTGTTGACAAGAATGGTTGAGCCGCCAGCAGCTCGTTCATTCTCACAATGATCATTGAAATTATCAAGAAGAAGAATTCCCTTATATTAAAAAATATAGAATTAATATAAAAACTAAGCTCAGTGAATGGTGAAATCAAAATTAAAGGTCCTTTTTCATTGTAAAAAGCAAATAATGCTTTCTACTAAAATGTAAATTTATTTTGATCTACAATAAAAAAAGTGTACATTTTCCTTAGTAATGCTCGAGGCGAGGCGACGCGATAAATGAATCAGTCTCATTGACAATGATTCAAATATTTCAAGAGCTTATTACATATCGGGTGTTCATTTAAGAGAGTACGAGTGTCAGAAATTTTGTAATTAGAATTAAAGTTATTATCTTTTGATTTGAAGTACTTTGCTAAAAGAACAACATGAGCAAAAAATTTAGAAAATCCATGGAGGAATTTTTGAGATATAAGAAGTCAAAATTTTAGCAAGAAACAGTTCTCTCTAGAGTTTTTCTCTAATTTCCATTACCTTTTTATGTACCTTAAAATATATGAAAATATAATTGGAAGTATATAAGATTTTGTACATTGTCTATTTTATGCATTTTAAAGTGACATATGAACAAAAAACTATGATACATGTTAATTAAAAATTAGCCCTGTTTAAATGGATAAAGCCCGAGGATATCGAAGGCTTCTGAAATCTGACGCAAATACCCCCTTAATGTAATCTGATAAAATAAATGTGAAAAGATGAAATATATGCAGTTGATGTTGTAGAGGATAAAGGGAAACCAATTTTCCTTTGGGGTCGTTTTTTTTTTCTTTTTTATTAAATACTTTTGGAAACAACCATAAAATACAGGAGATTATTTTTTTCTAACATTTCAGTTATTTGCTTTGATTTCCGTGGCAACTGAAAGTTTCAACATCCATCAAAACCAATATCAGACTACCATTTAAAACTTGAAAAAGGTGATACCAAAGGCCCTAGGAAATCCTAGTAGTGTGGAATTTTATCACAAAGCAAACTGAATTTATCATCCAAAACCTATAAAATTTACAGATTTTGCCAAAATTAAGGGCAATAACTCTACATACGTGATCACGGTAAAACCAAACTTAACCTATATTTTATAAATAGTAACCTTGTCCTAAATTATCAAAAATTTTCTCTCAAAGCAAACTGTTTAGTTGCACCCGGACACTATGGCAATGTAAATGGAGGTTTGGCGCGCTATTAAACCGGTTTTACCCACCATTTCTTTTGAAATGCCTGTACCAAGTCAGGAAAATTGCAGTCGACAATTTTTCCCGCTGGTTTTGACCTCATTTGTCTTTTTGTCTAATGGACTCATGAAAAATCTGTTCGATAATTTTGTTATTATCCCCATTTTTGAAATCTTGATTAGACAAGATTGTAAAATATGTCTTAAGGTCACTCTATAGAAAGGTTAAACCAACATAATGTTAAAGTTGCTCTGAAGTTGGACATATACATGATATAATAACCAAATGCCCATACCAAGTTGTTACATGTTATCATTCAACGGTAATGAGTCTATCTGTAGCGCTGTAAAGGACAAAGTTTCTAAAAATAATGCGGAAAAGTTAAGGAGTGTGCATCTTCTAGAGAGAATTCATCTCAGGAAATTTCCTGTGTTCATTTTCAGAAAATAACTTGAAACCTGAATAAATTCCCAAATGAATGCTGAAGCAACAACCTAAAGTAAGTGAGAACAGAACCGTCAATCCAAAAACGAACAATTCAAGACAATGGCAACACCGGAAACAAAAAATAGAGACACAACATGAGTACGGCATAATAAAGAAAAATGAACAACACGGACCCAATAAAAAACCATGGGTGAGATAAGGTGCACCGGTAGAGTAAGCATCTCCAACCGTGTTGAATATGTCAAATCCGGTAGGAGAAACAACATTGATTTAAGCTTTAAAGGGAAAGATCTGTTGTCATATGGGAAACAGAATTCCCATATCGGTCTACAACATGGTCGACCGTAAAACGTCTGGAGGGTTGACTTCAAGTTTTGGGTAACATACCCTTGTTGAAGAAGCCTATTTGTGAGCAACCGGGCTCTATCAAGGAAGTCACTGTATCGAACACAGTCATAAATCAACAATACATGGCAATATATGGATCAGATATAGAGAACGTAAATGATGACGACAAAACAAATAGAATATAATATACAAACACAAATACAAATAAATCATTAAGAGGGTTAATCCCACAAAAATGGAGTGTCATGAAGTGCTCCGTAAGAGTAAGACAGGAAGTGTGATTTCAAATAATAATGGTAATATATGTAAAAAAAATACAATCTTCTTGTAACCTTCACAAAGAGAAAGGTACCATTGTAATCGAAGAATTTTTATTGGATAGCATATAAATTATGTCAAATTTTAAGGATAAGAGTTCCAGCAGACACAAATAGGGATTAAGCTGACGCATTCCTTTGCAAGTATACATATAGATTCATAGAGGTGCTGGTTTAAAAAAATACAATATAATCTCGCATCAAAGGATAAACAGGTAAAAAGACACAGATTTGGCATTGCTCCACATATCTAACAATGAATAACACTCAAACCGTTCAAATGCTTGGTTCTGTTGTGTATTTGTAGAGACTTTGTCCCATGTGTATTCCTCCAAAACCTTTTATTGGTTAAATAAGTTAAATAAGCTAGCCATGTCCATAAAATTCAGTTAAAATGCTGTTCTTTGTTGAATAATCTTCAATTTACTTATTACCATCATCTTATTTACCGAAATAATGTCGAAATTAATTAAATAACTGATACACCAGTTATTGTGCAAATCAGAACTGTATAAGAACTAAGAGCTGAATATGACCCCATTTTTATCAGTGCATTGTAATAGGTCTGTCGAGAACCTCACAAATACAACGAAAGAAACATCTGCTCTATGATACTGTTTTTGTAGAGGATCTCAGCAAAACACGTGTTAAATATTGTGAAATTAAATAACGACGCACGCACAGTCTTTTGTTCTTTAACAGGTTCACTGGTCTTTTGCAATATTACTTGAATTGTATTAGATCAGTGGAGGTCTTCGTCTACAGTATTGCTTAGCATTACCATCTTTTTGACTTTGCATAAACGATAAATACACCGATAGAAAATTAGACAATTACAATACACAAACTGCAAGGGAAGTGCACATGAAAAACTCAGATGAAAAATAAAAGACACACACAAGCAACTTATGTATAAGAACTGTATAGGACGTCCCTACATCTTCTATCATATCAGATCAAGCTTAAATTTGCTTAATAGATTTACCCACTGACAGTGTGACGGATGCTGTATTCAGAGCAGGAAAAGCTAACACTTCCGAAGCACCTGATGTTTGGAGTTCACACTGTTAGTGCCCAAGTTTGTGTATTGAATTTCTGTTGCTCGTGTAGTTTGAGGATGTGCAGTGTCTTAAGTCTGTCTCCTGGTGCTCCCGGGTTTTTTTTGCCTTCTCACTGGACTTTATTTATGTTATCTTGTACTTTGATCCTTTAGTATTATACTGCGGCTTTTTATAGGCTTATAACACTTGTACATGACTATATCTATATATTAATGAACTTTTGCCATAATAATAATTCGGATCGATCAGAGGTTTACAAGGCATGTTAATGAGCTGAAGAATACACAAAACCTTAATTCGGTGGACTGACTTCTCATTGTAAGAAACAAATGACAGATATTAACAAAAAAACAAAAACAAAAAACAAAAAATAGAAAAAAAACTAAAACAAAAAAAAAAAAACAGAGAAAAAACAAATACTTTTTTCATATAATTTATTTTTATGAGTCAGATAATATTGGACAGACAGAATAAAGTTTCTTTACATTTAAACAAAATAATTTTTTTTTTATATTTAGAACAGGAGATAGTTCATAGAATGTTTTGTTGTTTCGAAAGTTTTCTACTTCTTTCATATTCCTAATTCCTTTATAATCGCGTTTAGTATTTTTTCCATGTTGAGGGTAATTTTAGCCCCACTCTTTACTTCAATGGTTTGATCACCAAATAGCCACTCTGCCTTTGCGGTATCATAAAAACGATCCAGGTCATTCATAGTCCACGGATGGTTTATCTTTTTAAATTGCCTGACAAAATATTTCGAGAACTTTATAACTTCATCTTCATTTAAAGCCCCTTGTTCATTGTCGTAGGTCAACCAAGCACCATTGTAGGTTTTGAGGCCACCTCCATCAATGTAATCAGTTGCTTCTTTGATTTGTTTATCCACATTGTCTTTTCCAATGAAGTCACCAGTGTTGTTCCAGTATTTAATTGAATACCTTTTGATTGTACCGTCAGGGTTGTAAAAAATCTTTTTATTTGGACCGGATGCATAAATGTGCCATTCAACCATCAAATAATCATCTTTTTCGTAAATTGATTTGTCTATTAAATTCAAACTTCTAGCCGTTTTTTGCGGAGATCCCATTATTAAAATTCTTTTTCTGTTTTTGCCGCCAGTGTTCCGGATGACGTCAGTAACACTTTTGGTCCAATTGTTATATTTGGCTGTATTTTCACGAAGACTTTCCTTGCACGATGTTTTCTGGCAATAGTCTATCCCAAGTTCAGTGAAAAGGTTAAAACCTAATCTGTAGTTTTTCCTTTTCAATCGCGTGGCAACCGCTGTCCACCAGTTAATATAATCCTGGCGATGTTGTTCAGTTCCAAAGGCTTCAGCATAATGGTTTATCCAGGAAATTATTGGTGTAACTTTTGTAGCTAAACATTTGTCAACTACAGTCTCCAAGTCGGACAGAAATACGTCCATATCAAGACCTTCGTCGAAGTCAGTTCTGCATCGTAATCTCAAATTGCTAAATCCTTTTGCTGCTACGTCGTCAATATTTTTGTCTTTGTATATTTCGCTAAGCGGCTTTGTTGATTTGAAATAGTTGGTTGCAAAACCATATTTGATCATGTCCTTGTAATCCGATGGGCTAATTGGATTTTCAACGTCTATGCTTTCTCCAACCAAAGCACAGCATAGAAGGAGATACAACTTCATCATGTCTGTAATCTGGAGTTGATGATAATAATTATTTATCTTGGTACATGTACCTGTGCGAGAAACAATATCATTTTACGTTCATTTTGAATACATTTTTATTACTTAATTGACAAGAGACACCGACTCTGTGGCAGATGGCATATGTACAACAGATCATGTTTACCTTTCTAATGATTTTGGGTACACATTACCTTTGCTTATTTATTTTATTTTAGTACCTAATTGTATTGTTTTTATTATGTTTTATGAAGTATTTTGTATTTTGGAGATTGTTATTTCATGGTGTTCTATTGCCTTGTATTTTCCATTGCCTGGCTACTGTGATTGGTCAAAATGATTCCTTCATGAATATTCATTACTGTTCTATTGCCTGGTTACTGTGATTGGTCTAAACGATTTTATGAATATTCATTACTGTTCTATTTCCTAGCTATTGATTTTTGTGACATGGATTTTGTTTTTGCGTTGACACATTTGATAGAATATTTAATTAATTTCTACTAAAATTTTTGTAATAAATTATTGATAAAGAGAGAAATACTACAGGACAGGTTGAGCACATACACACACACACACACACAAAATCAACCAGAGTTCTGACTGACCGAAATTAACTATGGTTTTGAAAATGTGTAAAGCGATTTAATTCACATTCATTAACACTATGAAATGATTCAACAAGAAAGTGTATACCCCGGTACATCATTTGCACATTTGCAGATATCTAAAATGTTAATTTAAAAAAAAAATATATTTGTTCACATTTACTAAAGCATTTTTGCGGCAGATGATCATTTGTGTATCATAATCATAATATAAGTACAGTAATTTACAGTAAATTTGAGTTTGGCAGACGGCCATTTTGACAACTTATTTTCTTATGTGCAGATTAGGTAATAAAACAGTTATTTAATGTGTAGCCAGGCAATAGACCAGAATTATTTTCCCTCGGTAATGGAAACAGCTCAGTGTTCTATTGCCCTCATCCATTGGCTTCGGGCATTAAATAACTGTATAATATTTTTCGGTATATGTTTGTCACATATCTCGTTGCATGGCNTGTTTTTTTTTTTTTTTTTTTTTTTTTTTTTTTTGGCATTCGGTATTTTTTCTTTTATTTTCTTATTTCTATTTGTTTTTTAACTGATGGTTTCGGGCATTCAAAGTGTGTTGTCACTTTTTCTACTTTGTATATTTTTTGTTCAATCCCTAAGTATCGTAGGTTCCATTGATCTTTGTTGCCAATATTCGACACAATACCCCTTTTGATACTAATGTTGACTCTTGACTTTAGATGTCGCGACCGTGAAACCTATTGCAGAAGTAAACCCACGAGAAAACATTTTCCAAGATACATACATTTGTGAAATCGGTTGATGTATTCTCCTTAGAAGAAATTGGTTGGAAATCCATATCAATATAATTAAAGACTGTCTGGTAATCTTTGAAGATGAAGTCTCTAGAAACCTGTCCAGATTCCTTGCACTGAATTGTTAGAGATTTTACTGTGAAATTGTTCAAAATAAATTCAAAAGCACAAAATCTTAAAAAAAAAGCAATGGCATGAACTTGCTTTCGGTAAGGTTATGCCGATAAATGCCGGTATTGAACTAGATTGATGTTCGACAGATAGCCATTTGGGCATCTCCAGTTTCAAATATACAATTTGTAAGAAGAATAAAAAGTACACTATACAGTAATATTTCGTAAGAAAATGAAAAAAAAATTAAAATAAATATTTTCTTATTATTTATATAATGGTAAAACTTCATGTATCTGTGGCAAGACAATGCAATTCAATATTTACCGTACATACTGTCAAAGTTTTATTGGATTTCGTGATTCGCCAAAAACACGAAATTAAGTTCCCAACGAATTGAATTTTCCTTAAAGCTATAATGCATAGAATACGTAACCACGAATATACGTACCAACAAAATAGTGATATTTATGAACGAATAAAAGTACTTCCACAGTATAAAGTCCGATATTTTGAATCCTTAAATGATGTGTTTTAAATGCTTTGTGTCAAAACAGTTAAGAAAAACGTTGTAAACTCCTGATTGTTTTAATACATGTATCCACAAATACAAAACCGCCTATATATTAAAATATCCCGGTAATTTCCTTCCGTTTTTTTTTTTGTATACCAAATTGACAATTATCATGTCCATATTATATTGTGTGTTCAGTTTACAGTTTTGCTTACTATTCGTAGCATGTTCAATTAGCGGAATGGCTGTGATTTGGCTTCACCTAGGAGTGTGTTAAGGGTAAAGTCATTTAGTGAAGTAATTTCTGTCCTATTGGAATCGGAAACAAGAGGCTCTCAAGAGCCTGTATTGCTCACCTGGACCATGGCCAACGCATAAAGTCAAATAAACTTTCACGTTAGAGGGTCACATTTTCAAACCTTTATGCTAGATGATCTAAGGGGACGACCATTTGATTCTGAGGGGGGGGGGGGCCTGGCAGATTTTGTAAATAAATATTCTGTCCCTGAAAAAGTTGGAAATAAATAATCTGGCCTGCACATCCAAGAAAATAAATAATCTGACCTTAGATTTATTGGTACAATACGATTATGTTATTGAAAATAAAAATTTTCTCCGCAAAGCGGCGAAAAATAAATATTCTGGCCCGCAAAATTTTGAAAATAAATAATCTGGCTCGACCGAATTTGCCAGGCCCACCCTCAGAATCAAATGGTCGTCCCCTAACTTCAATAAACTGTTTTTCATATTGCTTACCATCTTGGATAAGGGATGGATCTGCAGGACACAATTTTAAAAACAATTGAGTCTTGAGCCAAAGTTTATTTCCAACTGGCCATATGGTTATATAGGAGAAGATCTTTTGAGATGCTCCAATATTAAACTATGTTTCCCATTGGTAGCCAATTTCAAAAGGTGCAGACTTGAAGGACATCCATTTTGAAGGGACCATCTAAGATACATGAAACGTTGCTTCAGTTGAAAAATTCTGTGTATACTTTTTCCAAAGGGTACAATAATTAAGTTCCCCGCAGGTGGTCATGTTAGATGACAGATAAGCACCATAGTAACAATACTTAGTTAGCACCTCATACTCATCAGTCATGCCATGTATGGTTCAAATAAATTTGGTCATTTGGTGATTCTCAAGAATAAAATTATTCTTATGTAAGATGAATACAGTACACCAACTGCTCATTTAAGACTTTTTTATGGTTTTTTTATTATTATTTTTTCTCTCTTTTGAGCACTCAGACTTTTAAATTTAGATTGATATATATGAATCTAGGAATTTACAATTATTTGTCAAAATCAATATTTCGGTAGTAAGGTGTGGTGGGGGTCGTAGGTATTGCAGCACATATGGCATTAGATTCAAGCCATACCCACGAGCCTTCACCAACACATGTTCAATGTCCATTAAAAAATATGATATTATAAAATAAGCGAAAGTGGGTTACAGAAAAATTAGATCAGGGTGAAACATAATGCAAAGAAATAAGGAAAAGGTATAGGGTTTAGAAATCATATAATGTTTTGACGTATATGTATTTCATTCATCCAGAATTCTGCCTTGTGACTTCTTTTCTGTTAAAACATCAGTTATTATTATTTTTTTCGGCTTTTTTACTTCTTTTAATTTAGGATTATAAGATAGTGTTTTTATTCACTGGTGAGACACGAGTTTTCAAAATGGCTATCTGCAGTACAAATTACATTACTTTGTAATGAATGATTAGATTTAATCAGCACTGCTGCAAATTGTCGAAATGGCCACATGATATGCAGAAAGTAACTTCAGTTTTTTGTTATCAGGTGTATGATATAAATATGGAAGAGGAACAGCGTCCAGGGGTTTTACTTGAAACATATTTTTTTTGTTCAAATAAGTACAGAATAGAAACACACAAGATGATACAACTTATGTTGTCTTCTCTTTATATACAACATGTTACAATAGTATGTAGATATACTTAACTGCAAAAGTATAATTAACAGGACAAAGATCATCGAAAGCAAGACTAATAAATAAAGATAAGAACAAAGAGGCACAAAATTGGTCTTTAGTTGCGTGTGTTGATCATACCATAATGTTAATACATTCAAAAGTACAAGCATAAACAAATAATTCATTAGAGGTTTTTATGTACTCTAAAACAACTCTAAAAGTTCCTTTTTTTTTGCATCGAATATGGTTTTTTCGGTGTATATTTACAACAGTTAACAATACAATAACGTTGTAAATATTGCAGCAGTGCTAGGGGCCGTCTTGAAGTTACTATGAGGTATGAGCAAAGCTCATTGTTGAAGGCCTCATCATGACTTCAAGGTGAAGAACAGAAATTAAAGCGTCGTTCCTTTGCTTGGTTCTACCATGTGATTATATTTGAATTTACTCCATGTCCTCTCATTGTTTATTCTATACGACACCAAATGCGTCTACTTTTTTAGAGAAATATAGAAGGGGTCTTTATACTGCATCGAGCATGGCGTTTCTCCGCACAGTTTGGCTACAATGTTTCGCGGTCAGGCATTCACCAAATTGAGTTGCTACCGAATGCTCTGTAGCCGGAGCCCCTGCAAAACTGGAGAAACGCTTCGCTCCATGCAGTAAAAACACCCCTTCTTTATTGTCTAAAGAGAGAGCAGAGTCACTGGGACTCGAATATAAGGCTGAAATTTTCTCTACCCATTTCTGCCCTTTTCCACTTGCAATTAACACTCGTTGTCCCTTCCTCTCTTGATTCTTTCTTCTCTTATTTATATTTTTTGAACTGATTAACTTGTTCTCGTCTTGATATAGCTGATATATTTCTCACTGGACGTTAAACTCTAATTAATCAATCAATATCTAATAAATGTATGGTTAAAAACATAATAGGAGCTAAATTCCAAATATTTTCAAACATTTCCCTTTTCAACGAAAGAATGGTTACCTCAAGAGTGCCATTAATTGTACCAATGATGTATGAATGTAATACCCAGTAAGTTTAACCATCAGACAAGAAGGATGGAAAATATATATCAGTGTAATTAATAGGTTATTTTCAAAAACTTCTTTAATTCTAAACACATTTTACAATGACAAATTATGGTCTCATTTGTATATTGTAAGTTTCATGCAATATTTTGCCACATATTTACACCTAAGGCCAAATATTATAAGGATCAAAAACTGCCAATTTTAGCAATTATATCCCAATTTTCTACCTCAAAGGACATATTTAATTAAGCCCAAAATAAGACTGCGTATTACCTTACTTATCTTATCTTGGTTAAAATGTCAATCGATCTAATTCTTGACAAAATATTAAAAAAAATAGCAAAATATCATCAAAATTTTTCAATAACTTTCGCTTAACCAGATTCATTTTGAGGTACCATATTTTGGCTTTTGTAAATTAAATACATGTCAAATTCCTTGGGGTATAATGCCATTCAAGTTTGCAAACTTGTAAAAACATACATGTTGACACTACTAGAATAAGAAATCTAGAAGAAATTGGTCATGGTCGTTTTATTTGCTTTAAATTATTATAATGACCTAATTTGTTTTCTTTATTTGACTTGCCATACAATGCATTCTACTTTCCTTCTTTTCTGCTTTATAATTAAAAGTTTGGAATGTGATCGATTCAAATCGAACCCTTCTCCAAATTAAGCCAAAATATAGCACGCTACGAAAATATTTTGCAATATTTTTATTAAAAAATGTCTAAATTCCTGTATTTAAAATCATAAATAAATAAAATTTATTTCTTTATATAGTACGTTTTTACTCACGGATGCATTCATTATTTTACGGTAAAACATCTGAATCTTGATAAATTGACTGCTACCCAGCGGAAAATATATACAACTTGTGGTCTTTTTAAGAACGACTAATCACTAGGGTATAACCAAATCCTACAAATGCAGCCAGCGACATTGTATAAGTCAGATATTTCGTAGTTTTAAGCACTTTCCTCAAATTTCGAAGACATTTTAAAATCGAATTTATCGAACCAGTACTGTGCTGGTGAATAGACTAACCTTCAAAGGTAAAGACATCAACAATGCGATAAGCAATAAAAAGATACCGAAAGTTTAAATTTTATTCACCTATTTTCTAACAAAACACCTGATATCAAGTATATATTGTTATCTGCTGAGAAAGACAAAATAGACATTTACGAGAAAGCACGAGTGTTGTTGGAGGTGTTGACGTATATACCATTTTAACTACCTAGATAACAATCTGTAATTTGGTAATTTTTATTATTTTATTAATAAACATTTACTCTATTGAAATAAAGGCGTATTGAAACACCAATCAAAATGCCAGTTATCATGACTTTTCACTTTCAGATACGTTGGTGAAAACATTTTGATAAATCTTAGTGGTGACGAATTTGACCTGTTCCCAAATCTAATACTACTGTAAGTATTAGTTACGTACAACATTTTTGAAGAAGTGGTCAGGTGTTACAAATTGGTCTGGTTTTTCTCTGAATATTTAAGAAATAATTCACGGGAGCGTGAATATATGGCGATTTTACCACGGGTTGGCCCATTATGGTAAATATTTTACCCCGAGCGTATGCGAGGGGTAAAATATAGGCATAAAGGGCCAACCCGTGGTACAATCAACATATTCACGTTCCTGTGAATTATTTCGATTCTAATGTGACACTTATAGGGTAAAGAAAGGATGAAATCGTCCATGTATTCATAGGTGAAACAGCCATTTTACCCCGTTAAGTATGACGTTTTGTTCTACGAGGCTGCAAAAACTGTCGTCAAACTGTCTATGACGTGATCAAAAGTACCGTCGACTGTCATGACAATACCAACGAATATATGCGGAATTTACCACGGTTATGGATACAAGACGATTAAAGGACGTCATATTAGAGTAATGTTTATCTTGTACACTTCATTGAAAATCCAGATCATTTCATCATCATCTTCATCCATTCCATTTAGTTGACCAACTTTAAGTGATTTATTTCTACATGTATATTGGGCATATATAATTTTCCCAACAGAATAGGTTAATTTCGAACATATTTGTAGAATGTACACTATGTCAAAGAACAGTGCATTTCATATAGGCGTAAGGCCCAATGTGTTGCTGCATCAACATGTTCCGTTGGCTATTTTTCCATTCGTATTTGCTTTGCAAAATGTGCAACTGTATGTAATTTATCGTTGTTGTTTGCATTTTTTGTTGTTGTTTCTATCCTTTTTTTATTTAAATCGTCGTGTGATATCGATGATTCTTTATGTGCACTCTGTGGGAAATCCAAGTCGTTGCGTCATAATCTTTAACCGTGTCAGCAACGCGACTGGTTGAAGATCAAATATTGCAGGTAAATTTGCTCTGTACATTTATTTTATGCGGCAAACAGGGGTTTTGATAGGGCGCTATTCCTTGATTTGTAAATTCTTTTACAAGATTAAGGACTTCTTAGGGGTTATCTATGAAACAGATTTTGAATGCTTTCCTCTAATTTTATCTTTTTTCAAATTTTGACTATATTCATCCTTATATTCCTAACGTTTTCAATAAGTTTTCGAATGGCCATATGAAGAAAAGTAATTTACAATAACTTCGGCATTTTATTATTAATTCGTGATATTTTCGAAATGAGATTTTCTAATTGCATAATCAATGTTAAATTTTGATAATTAATATTAATTCCTAAAAAAAAAATCAATAGATGGAAACTAAAAAGAACATAGTCCGTGGGCTGGAAACACTTTGGGCGCCCCCACTTCCGAACGAGACCGATTTTATTCAGTAATTCTATGTCCCCTCCTCAAAATAAAACATGTAAACACGAACATAACCTGCACGCATAGACAGTATAGGGCCACTTTTATAGTACACCATCAAACATTCTTGTATTATCGTTTTAACCTAATTTTTATAACGATAAGTAATATGTACTGACATTTGGTACCAAATTAAAGCTAATTTAATATTCATTACAATGAACACTAGTTTGGGCACTATACGCCCTTTTTTATGATCTGGGGATACAAAAAATGTACCTCTCCGCTGCAAAAAAAAATGCAAAAATGACGATTTTAGACTGTCAATTCCTTTCAGATTAACAACCCTTGTCGTTTTATCTAGTTTTTATGCCTAACTTATCAGGTGTGATACAATGTTGGAAAAAAAACCATTAAAGTCCATTAAATTTTGATTTTCGGTATAAAATTTTTGAAAAATGGAAATTTTCGGAATTTTAGATTTATTCACAATTTCGACTTTCTGACTTGAGGATAGTAAATAGGAAAAAGAAGGGAAACGGGGAATGTGTCAAAGAGACAACGACCCAAAGTGGAGTAATAACAACTCAAAGCCACCATAAGATCTTCAATGAACGGTGAGGAACCCCACACCCAACGGCAGGTCGGAGTTGGCCCCTAAAGAAAGAGTTATCAAGTTCGGCGAAATAAACATCATCCTAGACTCCCATAGACATAAAGTGAACTAACTAGAAAACAGACAAGAAACACAAATGCTTAATAAATTTCCTGACTTAGGACAGGCGCAAACCTGCTGCGGCGGGGTTAAACTAGTTTTATTGGGCCAAAACTTTTCCCCTATAGCTAATGTGATAAATAAAAAAACAATCGTAACAACAGTAAAATTCAGATGGCAACAGGACTGAGTCAATTGTGAGAAATGAAACTGAGAGAACTAAATATACGGACATAAACATGAAATCACAAGAGACTACTAGCAGTTAACTGACATGCCAGCTCCAGACCCATTACCAACTGACAAATTAAGTTATGTACCCTCAGTATACAGCTTCCATCAAGATCCCTTCCTGTGAGGAGTTTAGCTTAATGATTTCATGTATATACCGGAATACACAACCCGTGTCCAGGCAATACTGATTTTAGAAATTTAGATTGATTGATTGATTGAATATTGTTCAACGTCTACTCAGCAATATTTCAGCTATATCAAGACGAGAACAAGTTTGTTAATAAATTATCACTTTGGGGTATGGAAAGGGCCATAGGACGGGAAATTCTGGAAAAGTAGGGTGAAATCGTCAAGGCCGGGGAATTTAGCCTTGTAGCCGATCACCTACGGACCACCCCAAAAAGAGCTTGCTACAAGGGTTCTTTAACGTGCAGGAAGCGTGGCATTTCTTCCAACACGTAGAAATTTAGAATGTGTTTAGTTAAAATGCAAAGAAGGCCATACGTAATGACTTGACGACAATATCGTATTTATAACCCTTATGAATTAGACGATTTAAAGTCTGAATATATATTTAATAATGACCGATTTAATAATGATTTATGATATATTAGCCAGAAATAGTTTCAGACATAATGTGGATTCAGAAATGTCAAAATTAGCACCCCTCTCCCTAAAAATTTAGGGAAAATTTGAAATATTCAGGCTCTAAATGACAAAAGATAAGGTTAAATGGGAATTCTAGTGTTTATTTCACTTAAGGGGGTAGACCTGGGGAAGCCCAAAATTTTCCTCTCGTTTAATTTTCTTTATATTTTCAGTTTTAAAACTACACATGTTCATGTTGACTTTCAGCAATTTTCAACAATTTTTACCGTCCCGTTTTATGTCTAGTGGTCATCAAAGATACCCTGTTTCCTCATATTATTTGGTCCGTTCAGGACTTGATTGTGGTGTATAAATTTGGCTGTAATTAAATTTGTATTTGATAAAAAATTATTTCAAATGAAAAATTCTGTAGTCTAGACATGTGTGAAAGTAAGCATGAATAATGATAGTTAATTTAACTAGTTTGAACTGAAATACACATGTGTTCTGAATAGTATAGGCTGAAATTTTTGCTCTATTTTCATCACTATTAAACACTTTTTGTAAAAATTTCTGTCGTTTAATTTTCATCAAAAACTGAGAATAGAAAGAAAACTTGTATATGTAAGATATATTAAAATTTTAGAAAATTCTACCGTCCCATTTTTTCTTAATTTAGAATAAAGTGGGTAAAAAACAATAAAATTGCCGATTCTTTGCTATAAATTACCTCCCTTGGAAGAAATCTGACTTTTACATATTTTCATTATCTTTGAACAGCATTACAAAAATGGAGGGTAAAATGCACTCTTTATAAATAATTGGATGTTGGGTATTTGTTTTCATAAAAAAATTAATACTTATTTGCAGTGTCGAAATTTTTTTTTACAATTTTAAAATTTTGATATTACCTATTGTAATGGTTCTATTTGTTTGCGTAAGTACTAAAAAAGTGAAAAACGGAGTTATCTCCTCCTACCCCAGGTCTACCCCCTTAAGCTGACATGCAGAAGATGATTTAGGTAGATTTAAACTTTTTAAGAGGTCTCTTTTCGACTCTTCTGCCCGAAATTGTATGCAAAATGGGAATTTCCGTTTTTCAGAATTTCTGCTGTTTTGACTTTGAGATTCAAACATCCACTCGTTGAAAACATTCAATTTTTCTACACTCTATACTACTCTGCCCCATTCAAAATTGAAAAGTCGTTTGATTGATCTTATCAAGAACGCATTTACTTACAAAAAAAGGACAGAGCTTTAAATATGTAGCCTTGGCATATACATCTACATATTACTAACAAAGTACCAAAGGGTAACACACGATACTACACTGAAGAACAGGTGATCAGCATGCTGGGATTTCTCATTGACAACATATTTGTCCAGTTCGGGGGCAAGATATTCCAACAGACAGTCGGCATTCCAATGGGAACGAATTGTGCTCCTCTCTTAGCCGACCCATATACATCTACATATTACTAACAAAGTAACAAAGGGTAACACACGATACTACACTGAAGAACAGGTGATCAGCATGCTGGGATTTCTCATTGACAACATATTTGTCCAGTTCGGGGGCAAGATATTCCAACAGACAGTCGGCATTCCAATGGGAACGAATTGTGCTCCTCTCTTAGCCGACCTGTTTTTGTTCACTTACGAAACAGAATTTTTGCAAAATTTGGTCAAACAAAATAAAATTAAAGAGGCTAGATCCTTTAATTACTCATACAGATATATTGATGATGTCTTGGCGCTTAATAATAGTAACTTTGCCGACTATATTCCATTAATATATCCCCCAGAACTTGAAATAAAGGAGACTACAGACACTGACCATTCTGTTTCGTTTTTAGATTTACGATTTACTTTTGGAGTTTGACGACAGTGGCAACCTCAGCACACGAATTTATGACAAAAGAGACGATTTCAATTTTGATATTGTAAACTTTCCACACCTCGACAGTAATATTTCGTCTTCCCCATCGTATGGAGTTTATATTTCTCAATTAATCCGTTACGCTAGAGCATGTAGTCACTATCAAGATTTTTTTAAACGACACAGATGTTTAATTCGTAAACTTTTAAATCAGGGCTTCGAGACATGCAGATTAATAAGTTTTCTGAAGAAATTTATTGGACGATATCCAGATTTGATTGATAAATATTCAATTCCTATTTCCAATTTTATGGAAGACGGTTTTCTTTAAGGTTTGGCCTCTTTCTTGATGTTTCTCTCTTTTTGCAACTGTAGTGTGATTTGTGCACCGAGCGACAAAAATATTTTACCTGTATGAGACTAGGCTTGTACATCGAACGACAAAAACATTTTACCTATTAGAGAAAAATTCTATGTTTGACAGGATCCGAGGCACACCACTAATTCGGCCTCCCATTGACTCGTATGTTAAATTCCGGGATTTCAAAAATTCCAATTATATAGAAATGAATTTTCCTAGGTGCGGGAACTTGTTTTCCGTTATCAGATCACCAACACGATTATATAAATACATTTAAACCATATGTTGTATGGTCAAATAAGAAAATAAAATTGAATTGAAACGTTCCGGTTAATTTTGTACATAGTCGCAACAGAGAATTTTCGGTATTTGGTCGTATTTCATTCGATCCGTTCTAGCTTGTTATGCAACTTAATCATGTTTTTTCAACTGTTCTTTGCTCTCCGTCATTCACCTAGAAATATTCTATGATCTTGCTGATTATAACATGTATCAATTGGCTGGAGTCACTACAAATGAAAAGGCACTATTTTTTATAGTACTATTTTCGAGGTCTGTCAAACATTGGCGTATTGAAATAGTGTAGTGCGCCCTGACAATATTATGGCTTTGACATTTAACACAATCTGTGCACACAGAAGCTATAGTTAATCGTCATATAAGCGGGAGGTTGATGCATCAATAAACCTGGTTCAACCCACCATTTTATTTATAAAATGCCCGTTCCAAGTCGGGATTATGACGGCTTGCCAAAAATGTTCTGTGTCGGATTGTGTTCCCCTGATTGAGTCGAATGTTATACGGATTTTCCTTACTGGTCTCTTCTATTGATAAATTCGGACTTTTAATGTCACTTTTATTTTACACTTCATGAAATTGATATGTAACTTGAAAATGTTGATTAAATATCGTTTCATTATATGTAAGCAATTACAAAGTATGCTTTTAAACATTTTAGACTAACTACAGTCTCATAAATTACAAACATATTGCCCCTAACCGCTCATATTAAACACAATTTATTTCATTTTATTCAGCTTGAAACGCTTAAACATTGTATAAAGGTCCAATGATATATCATTTTCAAACACCAAAATACACAGACTGACTTATATCACAAATAAGATAATGCGCGTGGTTTATGGACAGTTATTCAACAATTAAAATTGGATTTCGTAAAATTCTGAAAATTCCCATTTTTCGCGAAAATCGCTCACAATACTCAAGTTTACCCATATTTAGGTGTTAAAATTACACATTACGACATATCAAATGCATCTTTTGCAAAGCAAGTAAAACATTAGCATGCTATGTGCAAATATATTTAAAGACAGACATATTTTGGGGACTTAAGGTTAAAGGCCCCTTTTTCAGTTCAATGTTAAACCTATGGAAATTTTGTGTAAAACCCCCAGCCTGAACGGCTTGTTGGTTTATTCCAAAAATGTATCTGCAAATTACTGAGACAATTGCCCATGCAAAGCTACCATTATTTTATGCCAGTATCAACAAATTTAGTGATTTTGCAGAAAAAATCTTGAAAAATTTGTGGTAGTTGGATGTTTTCTGGGACAAAAATTCGGTCTACTCGAATGATTTGCCGTTTTTTATATTGATTATCATAAATAACTCATTCATTTGTTGATAAAACTTGCAACGAATGGTAGCTTTGTATGTATAAATGAAACAGGTATCTGCAAACAAAGTTTGGTGAAGAACCAACAAGCCGTTATGGCTGGGGGTTTTACATAAAATTTCCATAGGTTTTACATTGAACTGAAAAAGGGGCCTTTAACCTTAAGTTTAATATTGTTGGGTAGGGGTAAGATTTTCGGTATTTCAGTTCTGATTAGTGTTTTAAGATAACTTATGTATCGGTTAAAACAATAAATTGGCACATATTCAGATAAATCCTCCAGATATGCCACATATAACGATTTAAAAGTAAATTTTGGACAATATTTTACGAAAGGATATGGAGTAAATGAACATGAGACCATAACACAAATGTTCACTCCAACTGCAATAATTTTAATGAGCTGTATGGCCATTTCGGAAATTAATTCCTCATCAGCAGCACTAGAGCCCAAACAAAGGAAATCCATAATTTCAAAAAATGTTTAAAATGCATAAAACCAAAAGAAATCCGATTAATCAGTGATATCAAATATAGGTAAGAACAAAACAAGGATGGAGGGAGTTAATCCTTAGGTTTAGAATTTACAATAATTTATATAATAGTAATTAAACAAAGTGTACACATGAGATATTATCTCATGTACAAGTACACCATATCTAAGAAAAATAAAGAGCATATATCTCTACCACGGGGAATTGTTTTACCAACTCCACACTGCAATAAAAGACAAACTCCTGTATTAAATATTTTACGAAAGGATATGGAGTAAATGAACATGAAATCTGAAATGCTAAAAATTCCCATTTTTCATCAATTTTTGACATAATATTGAGTTTCAGCTGAAAAGAATGATTTAAAATACCAAATCATAATAGTATTCATGCATGCTTGTTATATGCATCGCAGATTTTGCGTGTGGTGGTTATTTTTATCCCAACAGACAAACATCGACAACTTTTAGGAAAATTTGTCGGGGTAGGGGTAAGATTTTTGGTATTTAGAGTCACATTAAGCACTCCTTGTTTTTCTAAACAATGTTTTAAGACAACTAGTGTATCGCTTAGAACAATTAATTGGCATATCTGCAGATATATTCTGTAGATTTGATATGTATTGCGATTTAACAGTGAAATACCTAATCATAATGCTTTTCATGCAACATTGTCATATACAACACACAAATTGTGTGTTGAATATGACAATGTTGCATGAAAAGCATTATGATTTGATATTTTAACAGCCATTTATTGACTTAAACTCAATATTTTGCCCGAAATTGATGAAAAATGTTGAATCGCAACTCGAAGTGCATCTCAATTCCCGATTCTGAAAATTGTTTACAAAACTTTACGACAAGCGTGATGATTTCGACTTTCCAATAGTGAACTTTCCATTTTTGAGCAGTAATATTCCCACTACTCCGGCATATGGGGTGTACATTTCACAACTCATCGCTTTTGCCGTGCCTGTAGTTTGTACAGTGATTTTGTCAACAAAGCGAAATCACTGTCTCAAAAACTTATACATCAAGGGTATGTTCAGTCACTGTTGCAATTGTCACTACAGAAGTTTTACGGTCGTCACCACGATTTGACAGACCATTAAAATGTTTCTGTTTCACAAATGAGAACAAATATCTTTCGGTAGATCCAGAGTTTGTTACCGGACTGAGTAACACCGACTGACAAAACCTGGACTTTTCACTGGCAGTGTGACGGGTGCCACGCGTGGAGCAGATCATGCTTACCCTTCCGGAGCACCTGATGATACATAAGTTTTTATAGGGTTCACACTGCTAGTGCTTTAGTTTTGTAGCGTTCTTGTTCATTTTTGTTTATTTGTTATGTCTTTGTCACACTGTCTCAATTCGTGTTGCTGTGAATTGCCGTAATTTTGGATTTATGATTTTAGAATTTCCCCTTTCTTCGTTCGTGCTTCGGTGTTCGTTTGCCGATGTATTTTAGCCTTTCAATCTATTTTCCTCAATTTTAGAGTAAATTTGTGGGGGTAGGGTTAAGTTTTATTGATGTATGGTGTTTATATTACCTAAAAGCAGCCATTATTTGTAATGGTTGTAAAGCAAATGTAACAAGCTTTTATTTGATACCCATTTTAAATTATATTTGTTAACTAAAAAATAATATTAGGCAAAAGAAAGACAAAACTTATTCAAAAAAGAAATTATTCAAAGGTCCATGTATTTGGTCTATTTGAAAATAAAATTTTGGTAATTTAAAATATGTTAACATCGTTTCAAATGTTTTTTTTTATTGAAAAAAAAATAGATTGAAAAGCTAAAAACAATTTTCAGAATCGGGAATTGAGATGCACTTCGAGTTCTCTAGACCATCAAACTTATGCAATTTCCATGAAAATATCAGTTTTTTCGTCAATATTTCATTGGGGTAGGGGTACGTTTAATTGCGCAATGGAACGTATTGGGCATAAAACTTGTAAAAACTTGGGTTGTTTATAAAGCCCATACAATAAGCAATCATTTGATACCTCGTTTTTATAACTGGGAAGCATTTGGTCAACATTTTGAAGCAACTGAAAGAAAAACTTGAACATAATCAAAAACGAGAAATAAAACACCCCGAAATTATACAGATCTGACCGTTGTGACCATGCCTTCTCAAGAAGACTTCTGCACTAAATTATTTAACAAATTTCTAAATTTTGTTTCTAGACACCCCGAAATTATACATCCAAGATTTGGCACGATTTTTACAGGTAATATCTGTGACACGTCATTAGGTCTGCATTCTCTCGTCCTTTCCATTTTCTTCTCCGTATTTCAGCCAAGTACTCCCCTAGTCGAAGGCCATACGGCCGAAACGTTGGGCAGTCTTCCCTTCTTTGCATTTTTGTCATTTTTATCTTTTTTAATTTGTATATTTTTGTGTTTTTTACCTTTTAATCGTGGCCAATTATACCATTTTTATTTTGTCCCATAGTTAATTTATGTCCATCGCACACCATATATATTTTATATGTTTTCTACTTGGTTTACTTAATGTCTATATTGGAGTCTCGGATGGTGTTTATTTCGCTCAGCTTAATCACTCTTTATTTAGGGACAAAATCTGCCGTTGGGTGTCCGGTTTCCTCACCGTTCATTGAATATCTTATGGTGGCTTTGAGTTATTACTCCCATTTGGGTCGTTGTCTCTTTGACACTTTCCCCGTTTCCCTTCTTTTTTCCTAATTAAAGCGTTGTTCCATTTGCTTAATCATACCGTATAGGGGTTTTGTCTCATTTACATTTACTCCATATCCCTTTATTTTTTCCTTTTCAATATGAAATGAATAAAAATTACAAAATGAAAATTTTAAATATAAAACCATATAAAGGAAACGTAACAGTTTTATTTAAGGACTTGGGTAGAATATATTATAATATGAAGTAAAATATATTAATAATGCCACGAATTGAGGAAACAGATAAATTTTCAAAAGGTATACGACATGATACATTAATACTTTTGGGTTTTATGCCAACAATCTTCCATGAACTACTGAACAACGGCAGTAGAATACCGAAGGAACAAGGGAAGCGATGACTACAAAAATCGAAGTCCAAAGACATGGCAAAAACGGTAACAGATAAAAACAAAGACAAAACAAGGACGTGAGACAGCTACATTGCACGGAAATAAAAAGATAACATTAAGAACTAAGGCACTCATAGTGTGAACTCCCATGAAAACCTGGAGTGACATCAGGTGCTCCGGAAGGGTAAGCATGTCCTGCTCCGCTAGCGGCACCCGTCACTGGTGAGTCAATCCAGGGTTGAGTCAAATCCGTGAAGACGTGAAATCTAGCTGAAAATGTCCGTTTTCATTTGGGACACAGACACGTCATATCTGTGAATGATGTCATGGTGTCGGCCATAGAATCTCTGAAGGGATGAAAGTAACAAAGGCTGAACAAATCCCTGACTAAGCAGCTTTTGGGACAGTGTTTTTGCTCTAATTAAAAATTCACTGTATAAACTGCATGCCCGACAGTAACGAATCAACTGTGAAATGTACACTCCATAGGCTGGAGAGGTAGGTATATTGCTGCTCAGAAAGGGAATATATATTAATGAAGAGAAAGAGATTGTTTGGGGTGAAATATTGTAAGAATATTAAGAGATTAAGAACAAGATTAAGATTCTTTCTGAAGAAGAGTCGCTCCCTAAGAGTAATTAAGTTCAGCGAAATAAACACCATCCTAGACTCCTATATATAAATGTAATATTGTAATAATAAAACTCGAGAAATCCGAAAGTTTTTCATGAAATTGTCCTCCTATTTAAAACCCCACCTTTCTACACCATTAAAACAACTGAAATTTAGTAAATCTTATTTTAATGTTCATCATGGCTAACCAACAATTCTCATATCTGCGTTTCTGAAACAGAGCGTTCCATTTTTATGTAAATATTAAATTTGATAACTTAATTACAAATCGTTCATTTTTAAATGCAATCAATTTATTTAGTAAGTTTTAAATTGATTTATCCTAATGTTTCTACCATTGTAACACTTGCTCTGACAATTTCTATTATGTTTTTGATATTTTACACATTTGTTCTTACTTGTAAAGCATTATGATTTTATTTTGATATTTTTAATTTTCCACATATTTTGTTTCAATATACTTAACAGTTCTTGCCACGATTTAGCTGAAATATTCCTGAAGTTGGCGAAAACAAGAGCTGTCGCGGAAAGGCAGCCAAAGATACCCCCCGGTCATTGAACCCTGAATCGATATGGTAAGCGCAAAATTAAGTTGGTGTGGACACAATACAGGGGTGGACACAGTACAAGTGTGGACACAATACAAGAATGGACACATTGATATAATCTTCATGAAAAAACTTTTCCCAAGGGTTCCAATGAAAACACTCTGTCTAAATCAGACAAATATAAAATTCACTTTTTCAGCTTATTTGGCCTTTTACATGTCTACATATAGTGTTCTTCCTTTGTGTAAAGTTTCATCAAAATCCTTCAAGTGGATTAAGATGAGTTGTGCGTACGAGGTAACCCATACATAGGGAATCAATGAAAACTCAAAGTTGAATTATCTCCCCTTCCTGGTTTCTGACAATAATTATATTCCTTCATGCACATCTCCATATAGTGTTCTTACTTTGTGTAAAGTTTCATTAAATTCTTTTAAGTGGTTTAAGAGGAGTGGCGCTTACGAGGTAACCCAAACATGGGGAATCAACGAAAAGTCAAAGTCGAATTATCTCACCTTCCTGGATTTGGACAATAATTATATTCCTTCCTGCACGTCTTCATATATTGTCCTTCCTTTGTGTAAAGTTTCATTAAAATCCTTCAAGTGGTTTAAGAGAAGTTGCGCTTACGAGGTAACCCATAAATAGCGAGTCAACGAAAAGTTAGTCGAATTATCTCTCCTTCCTGGTTTCTGACAATAATTATATTAATTATCTCTCCTTCCTGGTTTCTGACAATAATTATATTCCTTCGTGCACATCTCCATATAGTGTCCTTCCTTTGTGTAAAGTTTCATCGAAATCCTTCAAGTGGTTTAAGAGGAGTTGTGCTTACGAGAAGTGTGGACAGACGGACGGACAGACAGGGTGATTCCTATATACCCCCAAACTTTGTTTTCGGGGGGTATAAACATCAATCAATCAATTACAAATGATAATTCCGTTAAAATCTGACTGTTTATTACTGCAATTATTGATCTATAGTTTTATATGTGTATTTTTTTTGTCTGCTAGCTACCTTTACTACCAAACTTTTATAATGAATTGAACTTTATTAGTGTGTTTGTCAGATTTTGTATACACTCTACATGCATATTAATGGTATTACGATAGGCCTCACATAAAACCGATCATGTATTTTTTAACATTTTCTTTAAAAAAAACGGAACTTTTACCTCTCACAACAGAGATATTTGTTTTGAAAAGTTAAGCTTAATTTGACACTTTGGCAGTAACATTCTTTATTTCCACGTCGGAAGTATTCATATATATATATATATATATATA
>MJUU01047598.1:0-36600 GCA_002080025.1 Modiolus philippinarum | reverse complement strand
TATTTTGACAGTATTTTGATTTTATTGGAAAGAACAAGAAATGAAAAATTCATTCTCCCGAAACAGTTGATCAATATAAAACAGTGGTATCTTACATCAGTCATTTGAACCCTTATACTGTTTAAGTATCGAAATACAAAATGTAATACTGTCTTGCTTTTTTAAAATTTTTGTTCATATTTGTTTTCATTGTTTAAATGTATTGTTTAAAGTATTTGCTGCAACCATTATTAGTTAAATAGTTTTCAATAAAGTTACTTTGTTTTGGCCTCTTGAAATATATTATTTCATTGATAAAAATTTGTTTCCTTTATGTGTTGATGTGTATTGAGAGCATTGACACATGGAAATTGACATCGGAATCAGTTACCACAGATACAGTTAACGATTGACAGGATAGCAAACAAGCAATTGCAAAGAAAGAAAAATTTTCAAATTCAGTGGCCGCCGTGCGCGGTCCCGGCTAAAGAATAGGCCCGCAGCAACCTCTGAGCTTGGAGTATGAGCCATCCTAACAGAGGACCCCGAGGGAACCCCGGGATATAGAAATAGGACCTAGTATCTCCGGCTTGCGGGGTGTGACCCCTCCTAAACGGAGGCTGACCCCGAGGGTCCCGGGATATAGAAATAGGACCCATTCCGTGGTTGTGCGGGATTAATAAATACACAACCCATCTTTCGGATGGGATGTAAACTCAGGTCCACGTGTTGGAAGAAATGCCACGCTTCCTGCACGTTAAAGAACCCTTGTAGCAAGCTCTTTTTGGGGTGGTCCGTAGGTGATCGGCTACAAGGCTAAATTCCCCGCCCTTGACGATTTCACCCTACTTTTCCAGTGGCAGTCAGAATTTCCCGTTCCATGGCCCTTTCCATACCCCAAAGTGATTATTTATCAACAAACTTGTTCTCGTCTTGATATAGCTGAAATATTGCTGAGTAGACGTTAAACAATATTCAATCAATCAATCAATCAAATTCAGTGGTTCAAAATATAGTCAACAGTCAGTATAATAATAATATTAATGTTGTGCTTAACATTGACTATGGAAAATAGTAGCCAGGGTGATGGACAATAGTGCACTCCCCTTCGGGTCGTGCACTATTGTCCATCACCCTGGCTACTATTTTCGCATAGTCAATGTAAAACACAACATTATTATATAAATATAGATAATTTTATCTGGGATATTGACACTTAAACTTCTATACGAATATTTGTGTCAAATAATGATACGCCCACAACAAAACATGATAGTCAATTGGATATTTGTTTAAACCAATGAAATACGATAATTATTTCAACAACTTATGCTCACTTTATAACCTTTGCTGACACATGCATGAGCAGGCATAGACGATTTAGCATTAAAAATAAAAAAGCTAAATGCAAACATAAATTCATAAACAAAAAACTGAAGCTGAAACAAAACAAGCAGATAATGCTTAAGACCACAGCTAAACAGTTTGCTTTTGAATTTATCATCAAGAAAATTGAGTGATAGCGAAACAATGGTTCTAGCTAAAGGCTTGAATTTTGTACCTACGTACAAGGTATCCAAATATCAAATAATGAAAGATTTCAAATCATTTGAAAGAAAACTTCGGTGGTTGTATTTCTTTCATGATAAGCAGAAAACTGATACATTGATACATCCATTCAAGGAAAAATCAAACTATACTGCACCAATTATTGGCGATAACCCAATTGAAAATTATATATTCCATACAAAACTTGAGATAGAAAAATACAAACCATCTACATTTTCCAACTTCACCATGGAAGACAGGAAATGTTTAAATAGACTAAAACATGATAAAGACATTATCATTCACAAAGCAGACAAGAACAATGTAACTGTAATACAAAATACTACAGATTACATAAAGGAAGGTGAATATCAACTAAATAATGGCATTCATTATGTTGTTATTGATGAAATCAATATCTCTGAAACAAGAGAAAAAATCTATTCTTTGATCAATGAAATGAGAGTACATCAAAATATAGATGAAACCACATATAAATATATAAGAAACGAAAATGGACACATAAGGATACCATTTGCATATTTCTTACCAAAAATACACAAACTTGACAAAAATCAACTTATCTCTATACAAAATGAAGAGCATAATAAATCTCACAATCAAATTAATATACAGGTACCAGGCAGACCGATTATATCACAAATTAACGGTCCATTAGAAAGAATTGGAAGATACTTAGATTACTTTCTACTTCCTATTGTCAAAAGACAAGACACCTACATATCAGATACAGGTGATCTAATCAGAGCCTTAGAAAGCCAAACATTCGATAAGGATGTATTGTTTATAACATATGATATAACATCATTGTATACAAATTTAAAGTTTGAAGAAATCATGAAAGCCATAAAAGAAACTCTTGAAATAAACCAAGATATAGAATATGATATTCCCAAACCTGATGACAAATTTATTCTGGAAATATTACGTCTCATACTGACAAATAATATTTTCACTTTCAACTCCAAAGTATACAAACAGATAGTTGGGGTTAGTATGGGATCCGGCGCAAGTCCAGAAATATCGGACATTGCGATTTATAAACATATAAATGCAATATTAAATGCATTTCCTCATAGGAATAAAATAATGTTCCACAAAAGAATGAGGGATGATGGTATTATTCTTTACAATGGAAAGAAGGATGAAATAAAACATCTATTTAAATATGCAAATGAAATACATGACCTTCTCAAATTCACTTTTGAAATTGAGGAAAATACTATAACTTTTTTAGATCTGAATATATACAAAGGTCACAGATTTGCATTCTCCAGAATTTTGGATTTAAAATGCTATACAAAAAAGACGGAGCAATTCCAATATCTGCACAAAAATTCCAATCACTCTAATAGTTGCTTTAATGCATTTCTAAAAGGTGAAGGAATTCGCATATTAAGGAATAGTAGTTCCGATATAGAATTTAAAAGAAGAATAGAACTCTTCTCAGATAAATTAACAATTAGGGGATATAAAAAACCTCTTATTAATAAGATTTTGTCAAAAATCAAATTTAATGACAGACAGGAAAAACTAAAGAAAAAAGATAAAAGGGTAAACAATTTACAACCCAATATATCTTTTGTAACGACCTATCACCACCATGCAGAAACGCTTCAAAAGGTGATAAAGAAACACTGGTCTATCATTAAAAACAATGGGATTCTCTCTGAGAAAAATCCAACAATAACTTTCAAAAGACATCACAACATTGGCGAATTAGTCAAACGAACCATAAAATAATGTTTCACAGGAAGCAGACTAAACATCTCTATATAATTAGAATAATGAGGTGTTACGTCTACATGCTATCTTATGAAATCAGCAGATTATGCTTCATTAAAAGTGTAAATAAACAATTATATTAATAGAAATGACTTGCAAAAGTCAATCAAAAATATACACAAGATAAATAAACCACTACATAAAAACCAAATAGAAAAATAAATAAAATAAGTAAAATGAATACAAAAATACATGTATACATATATTAAAATATAACTTAAACATGAAGGGCGGTCTCTGAAGAGTGGTTTCCCTTGGTATATATCCTAAAAAACCCGAAACATTGTACACGTAGCACGTAATCAATGTAAGGCCGGAGATATGATCCTTCCCATAGACGGGTGGATATTGGATCAAATATCAATAAATTGTGAATTGCAAAGGCCATGGGTTAAATAAGGCTTTAAGTGGTCACCTTTTCGTTTTATGTGGGTACTCAAACGATCAAATTGAATGTTCGAATTCAATGAATATAACAGTGCAAAAAGATAGCAATCTGCTTCAATAAGAAATTAAACTCTCAATCTCCATAAATTTCATGTAAACGATAAATCAACACTGTTAAATAATTTCATTTGCCCACTTCCGGTATTATTTTTCTTCGCACTTACCAGTCCTATAAGAGCTAAGGGAAAAATGGTTCAAAATTATTTGGAGTTACCACGCTTTGACTACTAATTAAGATTTACTACGAGATTTTTTAAAAATGCAAAAACGAGTAAAAGTTGAAATTGCCGTGCACCTACGTGAATTCAAGAATCTATTTATAACTTTGCAGTTGAAAAGAAAATACATCACTTAACGTGCGTCTCCATACACAATGTCACCAGTATGTACATTTGTATTTGTGCAGTGGAAATTGATAAATCAGCAAAACTTGCGTCCGAAATTCATCGTTGGAGTACCT
The DNA here is from genome assembly GCA_002080025.1 of Modiolus philippinarum. NCBI lineage: Eukaryota > Metazoa > Mollusca > Bivalvia > Mytilida > Modiolidae > Modiolus > Modiolus philippinarum. Next base: position 32,360 of record MJUU01047598.1, on the reverse strand, counting down.
TTTTTATGACACTGAAGATACATAAAATGTCGAAAGGACTATTTGCAGAAATTAATTTTACAATAACCTCGGTATTTCATAATCTAAATAATATTTTTTCATGTGTGTCGTGCATATACAGCTGTTTTGCCACTTGTTGAACCCAACGGAAACATATATAAATAATCACTCTTTCTGGCAAACAAAAAAGAATCGTGAGGTACAGTTCTCCTTTACCACCCCAGTGAATTATCTAGACCAGATCCAATTTTGTTGTTTGGCTCCCCAGGATACCAGACTATGGAAGATACCTCTTGCTGGCTGGATATAAATATCCACTTTCTCTCTTTGAATATATCAGAAATTCCGACCCAATACTGATAATGGTTTGCCGGTACTTAAATGAAATTATCGATAGTAATATTATATCAGTAAACCAAGAAATCGTCAGAATTTCATCACTCTAGCAAAATGGTGCCTTTAATAATAGTATAAGTTTGCTATAGGCTGATAAATGCATCAAAAACATTCAGTTAAATAGTCAAGTAATAAAAATATATCAGGAAAATACACGAAGAACAAACGTATTAAATAAACCATTCTTAACTAAAAAATAATTAAAAATGAAAAAGAAGAACAAATGATAGGCCAGAGACCAAAATAACAAGTAACCTCAATTCTCCTTGCACACCAAATATAAAAATGCAAAAATCAAACAGCAATGCATACAACAGAAAATGCTTAGCAGGGTAATGGTAAATAGTCACTGTGGTGTTAAGCCAGTTTCTAACACATCAGACGTCTTCAACTATGACGACATTTTGTCAGATGAAGATACAATAACCTAGGTATAACTTATAACCTACTTAGAATTTAAAAATAGACTTCAGCACAAACTATTACCAGTACTAGTTGAAATACATACCATTTTGGTTTTGTTTGTCTGTTTCATATTTTTTGTACTAGTTAATGTGAATAAAAGAGCGACCTCATTGTAAAGCACCGATGTTTTCTACGAACATGACGTTTAGAAACTTTACTTCCCCATTATTCCACCCTATATGTGGAATAGGAGCAATTTATACAGTCAATTTGACAAACTCTGTACGGTTACCGATGATTTTATGAACTAAAAAAAGACATTAGTAAAGCATAGGAAATTGAACATTGGGGCAAGAAGTTTCAACTGCCTTTAGAAAATTAGTAAAATGGGTAAGGACAGGAAATTTAGCCTTTCATAAGACCTCCACCAAGTCGGCCATTTCACTTTAACAGTAAAGCGGGGATCTTTCATATAACCCCTAGTTTGTACTTTTCTTCTATGTGAATTATAGTAGGGGACTCTATAGCATAGGACGTGGTGTTGCTTCACAGTTTGTCTACAATGGTTCGCAGTTTAGGTTTTTTTTTCTGTGTGAAAAATGGGTAGGGGCAGGAAATTTAACTTTCCAGAAATATGACATGGCTACGAGGTTTCACTTTGAGACGTGCCCCGGCAGGATGGTTTTAACAGAGACCTACATCATTTAATTTTGAACTTCAAAGACCGTTGTTTATCTATAGGAAGCTATTCTTTCACCGATTGCCCAATTTTGGAAATAGATCTGATTTATTTCACGGCTTGTGAATAAACCGTATATTTGCAGTGTGAAGCCGTAGTGCGTATTTTTACTTGAAAATCCGTAGAAAATACGGAAAATCCGTAGTGGTAAGCACCTCTGCTATATTCAGCTGAACTTTTGCTCACTGGACGTAAAATTCTATCACTGAATCAAACCAATGATGTACAAAAAAACAGTGGATGAAATTGACGAAATCAAAGCTGAAATGAAAAAAAAAATATTTATGCTATATATCACTTTTGTTCTATATACGGGAACACATTCTCAAAAAACGGAATACGGGCATATTACTGCTTGAATACTGATACCGGTTAAAAGAGAGTAACAGGCCTGAGCACAGACCGCCATTATTTCCCCCTGTTTGTTCTTTATAACGAAATTTGAAATAAAAAAATAGCACATACTCAAACCAAATGAGATTTGGCATGATCTTAGGGTAAAACAAAATATCATAAAAATTATTAAATTCTACCGTTGGGATTTTTTTTATTCAACTTCAAACAGACATACCCTCAGTTATAAAACTAGATGTCCTCCGAAAACAGTGATCTTGCACAATGCAGAACAAAGCATCAAATTGAAGAGCAAAGATTGTTACATTTCTGACTAATGTATGTATTTGTAGAGATTTTGTCTGATGTGCATATACTCCATATCCTTTCGTTGTTAGTGATTGGCCATCTAAATATCTCACAATTTTTCGTTTGTTTTAATCCTCGAAATCTTGTAAAAATCGTTGAAAACCCTTGAATTTCATATGAGGAGAAGAGTGGCAACCTTGGAGTTGACAATAACACTTGATGGTCTAGTTCACTTTGATATCTCAGGGTGCGTTAATAGTGCACAAAACTGGTGTTTTTTTTTATCAAATAATGAAATATCACAAATGAGCTTATGTTTGAAGTTTGATGACTTCCCGTTCAAAGGGTAGAAAAATAATGCGAATTCACAGTATTCTACTTACAAGATGTATTTCTTAGAATCTGACTACCTAAAATTGTTGAATGTCTGCTGAGGTTGGTTCTGCTAGATTACCAAACACAGAAGAACAAACGGCCTGCAAATGAGCCAATGACAGTTGAGTGTCAAAAGAAATAATGAAATGTTGCAATGCAACAAAATAAGAGTTGCATGCATTTAAAATATAAATGACTGAAATTCATAGTATTAATTACAGAATACAGAATAGAGCAAGTTTGATGATTTTTATCCTCTATGTCAAAATAGAAATAAAGGGCTACGCCGAGCGCAGCATGTCGACCACTGAAATTTGAACAAGTGTAAACTAAAATCAATGTGGACACAGTAATTTGGTGGACACAATAAGGACCTTGTCACAGAAATTAACTGGACACAAGCTAGTGAAAATAAAAATTAGCTCTTTTAATCCCTTATTACTAGGATATTGTAAGAGCCAAGAAATTCTGTTGACTACCATCACGAAAAATCCAAAGAAAAAACTCGGGTTGAAATCCAATAAAAAATAAAGATTTCACATATTTTGAAGTATTGCAATTTGGCCCCTTTGACCCATTATAGCTTGGAAACCAAAGAGCAATGCAAAATATACTGCCATATCACTGAAAGCTTAAAATGAGAACAATCCAAAGATAAAAATCCCATCAAATTTAATGAAAAATAAAGACTTCACATATTTCTAATGATTGCAATTTTGACCTCTTTGACCCCTCATAGCTTGGAAACGGTAAGAGCTATATCAAATCTGTTGACATACTGCTGAAAGCTCACATTGAGAGGATTGATTGAATGAATATTGTTTAACGTCTACTCAGCAACATTTCAGCTACATCAAGACGAGAACAAGTTTGTTGATAAATAATCACTTTGGGTATGGAAAGGGCCATGGGAGGGAAATTCTGACTGCCACTGGAAAAGTAGGGTGAAATCGTCAAGGGCGGGGAATTTAGCCTTGTAGCCGATCACCTACGGACCACCCCAAAAAGAGCTTGCTACAAGGGTTCTTTAACGTGCAGGAAGCGTGGCATTTCTCCAAACACGTGGACCTGAGTTTACATCCCATCCGAAAGATGGGTTGTGTATTTATTAATCCCGCACAACCACGGAATGGGTCCTATTTCTATATCCCGGGACCCTCGGGGTCAGCCTCCGTTTAGGAGGGGTCACACCCCGCAAGCCGGAGATACTGGGTCCTATTTCTATATCCCGGGGTTCCCTCGGGGTCCTCTGTTAGGATGGCTCATACTCCAAGCTCAGAGGATGCTGCGGGCCTATTCTTCAGCCGGGACCGCGCACGGCGGCACATCGAGAGGAATCCAAAGAAAAAATCCCATCAAAATCTGATGTAAAATAAAGATTTTACATATTTCTAAAAATTGCAATTTTGGCCCTTTTTACCCCTAATAGCTCGGAAACGGTAAGAGCTATGCCAAATCTATCGACATACTACTTAAAGCCTACAATGAGAGGAATCAAAAGGAAAAAATCCGACTGAAATTGGATTAAAAATAAAAATTTTAGGTAATCCGCATGTTTTCAATTTTTGTCCCGTTGGGCCCCTCATAGATTGGAAAAGGAACAAGTTATCAAAACTCTAATGGTGCAGCACTATATTAATTTTTCAAAAGGAATCCACTGCAAAAAAAAACTGCATCAAAATCGGACTAAAAATATAAAAAAAAATTTTAAATTGGCCCCCTTTGGGCCCCATATATCTCGTGAACGGTACATGGCACACGAAATCTGTTGGCATACCACTGATTAGAAATTTCCTCAGGAAGACACTAAAAGAAACCCCATCAAAAGCCGATAAATAATAAAGATTCTACAGTCAAATATGTTAAAACATCAAATTTAACCCTTTTTGGCCCCTTTTTTCAAAACGGGTGGGGCCACATTGACCAAAACTTAGCCAAGCCTTCCTTTTGTGCCAAAGAACATTGTGTTAAAATTTCATAAGGATTGGTCAACTTAACTAAAGTTATTGACCAAAAACAAAAGTGTCTACAGACAACGACGACGCCGACGACGACGACAGCACCATACCATTATACGACCGCAAAAATTTTTGCGGTCGTATAAAAAGGATAACAAAATGAAAGAAAAGGAATGAAGGCGTATCTAGGCGCCTTTGTTCTATTCACTATGGTAATTTCTCACATTTCATGTTGAAACTTATGGTATTTTACTCGCTTTTATGTACTACAACTAAAATTTTACATTTAATGTAATGGAACGCCGCTCGAAACTACTACACATGTGAGTGAACGTTTGGACGCCATTCTTGTCATGAACAACTTATTTTGATAGTATCAAAATTATTACACTTACATATAATTAATTTACTTCTCACTTTTCACATGGTTTTGATTCCATTTGTTCCTGACACTTAATTATCGTATTATTCAGTTCAAAAGAAATAAATGTATTTAAACATCTTTACAAATTCATTCTTCAAACAAACTAGTGTAGTATAGTGGACTCACTGCCTTAGCTATTAATACAATTGAATATGTATGTCTACAAGATACCAGTGCCTTACTTTCATTTCTATGATGCAGCATTAACCTCATTTAATCATATCATTATATGTCATACTCCAAATCTTAAAGGATCTTCTGAACAACTTGAAACCCAAATTCACCCTGTAAAAGCGTTTGATTCAATCTCTCCCTATTAAAAGCCGTTTGATTGGTCCTATACTTACAATAATATACAGCCTTAGTATATAGATCTACCTATTCTATTAGCAAAGTTCCACAAGGTAATACATGCTACTACATTGAAGAATAGTTAATCAGAATGCTGAAATTTCTGTATCAAGTATGGAGGCAAGATATTTCAACAGACAGTCGACATTCAAATTGATACGAACTGTGCTCCTCTCTGAGGAACTAACCTATGAGAAAAGGAACGATTTTAATTTAGATATTGGAAATTTTCCACATCTCAACAGTAATATTTAGTCTTCGCCTGCCTATGGAGTATATATTACTTAATCAATTTGTCATTCTAAAGCATATAGTCACTGTCAAATTTTTTTACAACGGCAACGATGATTCATTTATAGGCTTTTAAACTAGGGTTACATTAAATGTAGATTGAGATCCTATCGTTGTTTACGTTTGTCTAATTTGTGTATTTCATGTGTAGTTCTCCGGCAGATTATGGCATGTAATTGTAATTTTCAGCCATTGTAGATGTTTTCGATTACTAGTATCCCTTTTATTTCATTGATAATTTCACTCAAAATATTATCAGAACGTATTCAGATTGATTGTTAAATGATCGATTTCAATTTGTTTTACGAAAGAATGTGGAGTAAATGAACATGAGACCATAACACATATGTTAAATCCAACGGCAATAATTTTAATGAGCTGTATGGCCATTTCGGAAATTAATTCCTCATCATTGTACTTTTATTGAAGAAAGTTTTGTTTCAAGTTTTGGCATTTTCTGTGTGGTGTTAAGTACGGTTCTTTTATAAATATGCACTGCTCCGCATTTGTGTGCCTTGGTTAAATGCTCTTGGATTTGTCGTTCGTCAATTGGATTTTCGAGTTTTTCCCTCTTACATGCTTTTGACTTTTGTTGTCACTTTTTACTCAAACGAGCATGCGCAGTGGTAGATGCTGCGATCACAACATGTAGCCGAACAGATCCCCTATAATTTATCTTTGAAAATGTTTGTTCCTCTAGTTTTTGTATCAAACATGAAACGCACCAACGTCAAACTTATTACTTCATTTTTATTATTCTCATTGACAGTAACTTCGGTATGTTGTTATCTTATTATTAATTAACACATCTTTGTGCTTTTTAATGTCAGAAAATATTAAAACTGTTGGAACAATATCCAAAATATTCCCCTAAAAGTATTTAGAATGAGTTCTTGCTTTGGCTGCTAAATCGGAACTTTGAAGTCGTCTTGTAGTTAAAGATACTTCTTTCCTTTTCCAGTCTTTTGTGATGTTTCTCTTATTAATTCTCTAATCCTCATCTGACAACAAGCATCAAAAGAGGATATGATAAATCAGAAAATACCATCGAGAGAAAAAGATTATTTCCAACGAAATACACAAAGAATTTACAGCACACCTTTAATGTTAATTTAAAGTAATTTGACTTACCAAATTGCTTTATCGTGACTTAAGAAATAATATACATTTATTTCCCATGCATGTGGGAAATATGAAGATTTGTTTACCCGAGGGAATCATATTTCCCGAAGGCATCGCCTGAAAAAGTGGTCATATCGTGAAATTTACTTTGCCTTTGAGACAGTGGTATTGACTTCGATGCAGATAATGACCTTGCCTTCGGCTCGGTCATTATCACCATTGCAGTTAATACCACTTTCCCGCGGGCAGTCTAAATTTCAAGATAATGAACACTTTTTCATTAACTGTGCTGGACCGGATCCAGCCAGCTTAACCCTTTGTATCCTATGAAGAATCGGGACTGGCCAACGCAATACGTATACAAGAAGGTGGCTGCAACTTGCGATATTGTATCGATCAATTCGTTGTGATTCACTCAAAGATACAACTATATTAATAATTTTGGGGGTAAATAGACCATTTGCCAGTTTTGCAATCAACAGAATGAATTTAGCAAAACCCAAAAGGGAGGTCACTTTTTGAAAAATCTCAAGGGGACAGAATGGTTCCCTGTTTGTGATAACCAACCAAAAAATAAACATTTTTAATCAAAAATTATGAAAGTTTAACCTTAAGCAGATGTTTAGTCAGCAACACAATTCAAAACCTAATCCCAAAAAGCGCTTACCATGCTTTCAAGTGCTACTTATTTCAAGGAATAAAATTAAACAACTTTACTAACTTGAAATGTCTTCTCAGTGACTAAGAAAGTATTAAAAATTCGAAAATATGCTAACTTACTGCAGAATCTTATGAATATTGTGTAGGGAATTACTTTGTCCAAACTGGCTAAGCACGAAGACCGTACTTTAAAACAAATGTGCATGCTTAATGTTTGTTTGTCCGGTGTAGGAGTAACTTCCCTTTGAAGGTTTGACCAAAAAACACAAAATTTGACTGGAACTGACAAGAACTTTAGTAACTGGCAAATCATCTATTGACGGTAGTTAAACCAGGATTATGTCTAACCACACAATATTATACAATCCAGGTATTTTTAACAATGTCTACTATTTAAACGCGAGCGTTCTTCAACAGCCCAAGGCAGTTAAAAATCTTTGTCGTTGTGTGTATTTTTTACAAGTAATACAGGTAAAATGGTTTGACGCTATTTGTATATCTAAATATATTTACAATTATTGTATTGATTTATCAACAAATGCTCAACGTCGTCCAGTGAGCGACATTTCGGCCATACCCATGTACCAGGACGAAAACAGGTCAATCAACTCAAAAATACGAGCAAACGAACAACGAAACTAAATAGGTCAGTGTCCCATAAATCGGTAGGATGAGGATTCTTAGCATTTTATATGAGCCGAAGTGACTAAACGGAAAATATAATAATTTAAAAAACTGTTCCACTACACTCCCCGCCTAATATCCCGGGGATATTACTATACTTTCAATAAGAGTATTTACACTTATCATAGAACAAAACATGAAATAAATGAACTATTGAATCCATCACACAGCAATATTAAATATATACATTATGTAGAGTTTTCTTCAATAAGAAGAATCATATCTGTGATCGGACGAAAGTATGTTGTCATTTTTCTATCGACAATCAGTCTAACAATTCACTTTTTCTGCTGTGTTCATCACAACCCTGGTAGATTACCTAGATAACATCAACCGTTGGGTGTTTTTGTCCTACGTGTAGAACACGTTTTAAAGAGTTCCCGCTTCTTCGGGGGAGTTTGTGGTATTGCTAACCCGACAAATCTTGGGTATTTTTGATGCCGTTGGGCCCGAGTTGTGTGGTCCGTAGCTCATATCTAGAGCTTCTCCACTGGCAAAGAAGACCTTCTTCCTACAATCAAGTATGGCTTTTGCTTTTATCAAAAAGTCCAGGCATAGCAACATGTCGTCTTCAATTGGGGTGACGTAGAGGTCTATTCTATACCTCGTTGTTTCTATTTGTATAACAACGGAATCAGTGACGAATGCTTTCATCCGCATATCTTTTCCGGCACCATGCATGTTGAAATAACGCTTTATAGGCGGTTTCGGCTCGAGTGATTGATACACACTTTCCGATACAACAGTCACTCCAGCCGCGGTGTCAACCACCGAAATAACTGGTTTATCCTGGATCTTTAATTCAAGGCGTAACATAGCAGATTTTCCTAGTTAACATACTGTGGGAGCCTTTCCACGATCAATCACTGTGTATTCCTTCTGTGTCATATTACACACAGGTTCTGACACGGTACCTGTGTCAATAGACTTCTTAGTCTCTAGTTTCGAGTTGGGTTCAATACAGTTCGCCGACTGATTCGGATTTGATTTCGGGTTTGTACACGGGGTGTTCCTGGAGCTAATACTACCTTCACTAGAGTCCTCAACAGCTATTGTTGTAGGGTACATGCCCTCTTGATTGGCAGAGACGTGTTTAATCACCGGGTCTTCATGCTTTCGAGACCAGTTGTTCTGATAATTCTGTTGTCTGTTCTGGTCTAAAATATTGTGTAGGGAGTGTTTCAATAATTCCCATTCATGGGCTAAGTCTTCCAGAACGGGTTTGTACCAGTTGGTCATCTCTTCGGTTAGATCTCGAAAGAGAAGTTTTCCGCGTATGATAACGATGAGCAAGGAGTTCGAATGGATCGCGGAAGGTTGAAAGTATCCCTCTACGACTCAATGGTTTATTGTCTGAAGATATCTGGGACAGGAATTTGTCAATATTCAAGTCAAAACATTGTCCTAAGCCTCACTGTAATGGTTTATATCGAGCTTCCAAGTGCAATTCTTTAAAATTTGAAGCGAGATCACTCGCATCAAATGTTGCCATAACTTCGGATTTCTTAGAGGCAAATGAGAGAAGTCCGCTATTCTCGAATTCAAGGGGCCCTGTGTATCCTTGTATGGGTAGGGGCAGGAAATTAATCCAAAATGTACGTAGGTATATCCTATATGGGACAGCCTGTTCATAAATTGGGTAGGGGCAGGAAATTAACTCGATGTCGACATTGAAATCTCTTTTGATCGTAGTCAAGAGCTGTGTGGGTCCGAGTAGCCACTCTCTTTGATGAATCTCACAATCTGGAATCGATCTCGTGTCCGAGTCTGAGGGGTCACATTCGTTTGGAATGTAGATCCACTGTTCCGGAGTACAGTGTTTCCGAATATCTCCTGACTTTTCAAGTGCTGTTGCGGATTCTGCCGCATGTTCTTTAGACGTGTGTATCTCAACGTTGCTGTCCAACTCCATCGTTGTTGGCAGCCGAACTTCTGCGAACGTTCGTTTGGCATGAACGTTCAGAAACTTTCCCTGTCCAAGGGGTTGTTTTGTACATGCAACCTAGTACGCAGGTAGTGCCATCTTGACTATATTTGTTTGCTGAGACTTCGTTGGAACGTTGCCCATTTGCGTTGGGGCTCCTTGTTTCGGTGTGATACCAATTTGTTCCGGATCACTGCGTCGTTCCGGTATGATACCACGTTTTGAATCTCTACTTAGGTCTTGGGAACCGTTATGCCCAGGTCTTTTGACTGGCGAGTATGTTGCTGCGTGTGTAGGAACACCTTTAGTGGCTTTGAAATACTGGCCTCGTACTTCATGTTTGTCGGCGACAGGCGCAACTGTGAAATTTGCCCCGTCCCTAGCTACAAATGTGTGTTTGACATTTAGCTTTGTATTAGGGTATAACTTGGCAGGACTGGTTTCCCCAACAACTACCTATCCCAATTTTAGTCGTTGAGCGAATGGTTCATTGTAATCATTTGGATCTATCCACTGATCGAGCACCTGGTATGCTACGGGAAGATCCCGTCCAATCAACAACATTATCTTGCAATTGTTATCAATTGGTTGTAGTTGGCTAGCAATGTCTCTCAAGTGTGAGTGCTTCTGTGTATCTTCCGGTGTCGAGATTCATTCCGATTGTTGGGAATATTATCACATTCAAGAAGTGGCGGTAGATCAAAATGTGCATTGCCGTCCAGTGATTCTAGGATGAAGTTCCTTCCATGCTGACCTGAGGTCAGAACTGTACCCGAACATGTTGACAAGCTGTACCTTACGGGTTGTTCTTGTACACTGAACAAGCTGAAGAACTCTGATGAAGCCAAAGACCTGTTACTTTGTTCATCGATAATGGCGTAGAACTTGACAATCTTGTCGGGCTCATCCCTGTGGTATACATTCACTGGCAATATCTTGGCACATGACTTGCCACTGTACGAAATTCCAGATATTTCGGTGCACTTGTTACTGACCGTCTCTGTATCTATTGACTTATCTGTAACTTGTGACTCCCCGCCATGCTGTTGTGCGGATGAGCGGGGTGGTACAGACGACTTCTTGGTTTTCACAATGTGCCATGCAGTAGGGTGCGATTCGCTGCCACAGTCTTTGCACTTGACTCTTGCTGAACAATTACGACTGATATGAGCCGTTGACTCGCAACACTTGTAGCATTCGTTATTCTCTTCTAGCAATTTCTTGCGTTCCTCTAGGGATTTGGCTTTGAAACCTCTGCACTCACTCAATGGGCGTTTCACCTTGTGTAGGATACATACATCTTGCATACATGTTGCATCCGTATTTCTGTCTATCTCGGTCTTGTGTGCAGTGATTCTAATAGGAAAAAGAAGGGAAACGGGGAATGTGTCAAAGAGACAACGAGTAATAACAACTCAAAGTCACCATAAGATCTTCAATGAACGGTGAGGAAACCCCACACCCAACGGCAGGTCGGAGTTGGCCCCCTAAGTAAAGAGTAATCAAGTTCAGCGAAATAAACATCATCCTAGACTCCCATAGACATAAGTCTACTCTTAGATTGCTGCTGAGTAACTGGCTTCTTGGCGTTTTGGTCATCATAGTCCATAGTTACGGAGGGGTCGTCCTTTAGTTTGCACATTTCAGATATGAAATTGCAAAATTCAGTGAATGGCGGAAATGGTACGTTATGTATGACTTTATATCTGACTGCCCTTTCGTTCTATTTCTCCTGGAGCCAATACGGTAATTTACCGACTATTGGTTTCACTCCTGACGACGAGTCGAAGTATGCCAGTAGGTTTGCGAATGCTGGATTTCTCTTGACAAATTGGATTTCGGTTAGGATGTTGTGCAGGTCATAAAGACGCTTAGAATCTTTATTCGTCAGTTTCGGAAATTTATCCAACTTCTGTTTCAATGAAGCCAGAGGAGAGATTTGAAATGATTTCACAAAGGGCCCAATTTCAAACTATGTTCCCCGCTGGTGATCATCTTGGATAAAGCACAGACCTGAAAAACTCTTTTTGACAGGGGATCACCTAAAGACTATCGTGGCCAAGTTTGGTTCCATTTGGCTGAGCAGTGTTAGAGGTGAAGATCTCTGAATGTCTTTTCTCATAGGGTCCAATGTTAAAACTGTTCTCCGCGCTGAAGGCCATCTTGAAACACAACTTTTTCGCAGGGGGCCACAATGAAACTATTGTGGCCGAATTTGGTTCTAATTGGCAAAGCAATTTTAGAGGAGAAATTTTTTGATTGATTGATTGATTGATTAGTTAGAGTTTAACGTCCAATGAGCAATATTTCAGCTATATCAGGACGAGAACAAGTTAATCAATTCAAAAAATTGAAAGTATCAGAAGAAAGAAATAAAGGTGGAAGGGACAACCTGGGCAACGACTTTTGACTGCCACTGGAAAATTGGAGAAATGGGTAGGGGCAGGAAATTTAGCCTTCCATACGACACCCAGTGCGTCTGCTCTCTTTAGAGAAATATAGAAGGGGTCTTTATACTGCATGGAGCGTGGCGTTTCTCCACACAGTTTGGCTACAATGGTTCGCGGTCAGGCTTTCCGTATTATGACCTGACTACCCCGCATAGACAGGGCATTCCCCTATCCACCACCTGGGGACGCGCCCGGCAGCTCTGTAGCCGAAGCCCCTGAAAACCGATTCAGGTGCCGGGAAATTTTTTGAATCTGAATCTGTCTTTCCATAGGGTCCAATGTTAAAACCATGTTGTCCGCTGGCGGTTATTTTGGATATAGCGTTGACCTGAAAAAAAAAAGATTTTTTTTTTTGCAGTGGACGTCCTAATGACTGTTGTGGCCAAGCTTGGAGCTATTTTGCTTGGCAGGTTCAGATGAGAAGATCCTTGAATGAGTTTTTCCATAGAGTCCAATGATAAAACTTATGTTCCTCTATGGCAGCAATTTTGGATATAGCGCTGACCTGAACAACAGTTTTTTGCAGGGGTTCTTTAAGACTATTATGGCACAGTTAGGTTCCATTTGGGTCGTCATTTCCAGAGGAGATCTCTGAATGTGTTTTCCTATAGGCTCCAATGTTTAAACTATGATCACCGCTGGTGGCCATCTTGGATATAGCGCTGACCTGAACAAAATTGCTGGGATCACATACAGACTACTGTGGCAAAGTTTGGTTCAATGGGATCAGCAGGGCTAGAGGAGAAGATCTTTGAACGTGTTATGTCATAGGGTCCAATGTTAAACTATGCCCCCTGATGGCGGCCATCTTGCATATAGCAGTGACTAGAAAAACCTTTTTTTTCAATGGATCACATAAAGACTACTGTGGACAAGATTGGTTCCAATTGGCCTAGCAGTTTCAGAGATCTTTGAATGTAATTTCCCATAGGTTCCAATGTTTAAACAATGGTCACTGTTGGCGGCGATCTTGGATTTAGCGCTGACCTCAAAAACAACTTTTTTGCAAGGGACTACCTAAAGACTATTATGACCAAATTAAATTCCATTTAGCTCAGCAGCTTCAGAGGAGAAGATCTTTGAATGAGATTCCCCCTAGGCTCCAATTTTAAAACTATGTTTTCTGCTGGCAGCTATCTTGGATATAGTCCGGAGCTGAAAACAACCTTTTTGCAAGGGACCACCTAAATTCTATTATGGCCAATTTTGGTTCAGATTGGCTGCGCAAATTCAGAGAAGATCTTTGAATGTGTTTTCCCATAGGTTCCAATGTTTAGACTATGATCCCCACTGGTGGCCATCTTGGGTAGAGCGCTGACCTGAAAAAAATGCTGGGATCACATAAAGACTATTGTGGTAAAGTTTGGTTCAATGGGATCAGAAGGGCCAGAGGAGAAAATCTTTGAATGTGTTATGTCATGGGGTCCAATGTTAAAACTATGTTCCCCGATGGCGGCCATCTTGGATACAGCAGTGACTTTTAGTGGGTCACTTATAGACTACTGTGGACAAGATTGGTTCCAATTGGCCTAGCAGTTTCAGAGAAGATCTTTGAATGTAATTTCCCATAGGTTTCAATGTTTCAATGGCCATACAGCTCATTAAAATTATTGCAGCTGGAGTTAACATATGTGTTGTGGTCTCATGTACATTTACTCCATATCCTTTCGTAAAATATTAAACAATGTTCCCTATTGGCGACGATCGATTTAAACGACGATTTAAACTATGTTCCCTGCTGGGGCTATCATGGATATCGTGCGGAGCTGAAAAAAACAACCTTTGTGCCAGGGACCACCTGAGGATTATTATGGCCAATTTTGGTTCCAATTGGCTTAACAGTCCCAGAGAATAGATGATCTTTGAATGTGTTTTCCCAGAGTCCAATATTAAAACTATGTTCCCGATGGCAGCCATCTTGGATTTAGCGCTGACCTGAAAACATCTTTTTACAGGGACTACCAAGTTAGGTTCCTTTTAGTCAGCATTTTCAGAGGAGATCTTTAATGCGTTTTCCAATAGGCTCCCGCCGTGCGCGGTCCCGGCTGAAGAATAGGCCCGCAGCATCCTCTGAGCTTGGAGTATGAGCCATCCTAACAGAGGACCCCGAGGGAACCCCGGGATATAGAAATAGGACCCAGTATCTCCGGCTTGCGGGGTGTGACCCCTCCTAAACGGAGGCTGACCCCGAGGGTCCCGGGATATAGAAATAGGACCCATTCCGTGGTTTTGCGGGATGAATAAATACACAACCCATCTTTCGGATGGGATGTAAACTCAGGTCCACGTGTTGGAAGAAATGCCACGCTTCCTGCACGTTAAAGAACCCTTGTAGCAAGCTCTCTTTGGGGTGGTCCGTAGGTGATCGGCTACAAGGCTAAATTCCCCGCCCTTGACGATTTCACCCTACTTTTCCAGTGGCAGTCAGAATTTCCCGTCCCATGGCCATTTCCATACCCCAAAGTGATTATTTATCAACAAACTTGTTCTCGTCTTGATATAGCTGAAATATTGCTGAGTAGACGTTAAACAATATTCAATCAATCAACCAATAGGCTCCACTGTATAAATAGGGGTAATAACAAAAGAACCGAGCAGATTTGTGAAGAGTCGGAGTCCATAGGACACAAATGAGATGGAAACCACCGGAAAAAATTGTCGACCGCAATGGTCCTGTCCTGACTTGATACAGGTATTTCAAAAGAAATGGTGGGTTAAACCGGTTTTATGGCGCGCCAGACCTCCTCATCCATTCTGGTAGTGTCCGGTATAAACTCAACAGCAATTGCTATTGATAGTTCATAGACAGTTAACAGAAATGATCATCCCAGTATTAATTAATTTAATTACAAATAGAATCTTGAATCAGAGTTCGGACCAAAAATTCAAATTTCTTCCACAATGGACTGATAATTATTTTAGAACTTTTTTAAAGATCGTATGAGACGGATTTTTTTTATTATTACATTATTTTGAAGCCTTGATTATTAAGGCGGTCACGGAGATACCTATGAGTCTGTAGAGTTTGTGCCAGCTCTTGCGTAATGAATCAACTGTGAAACTTACACTCCGTAAGCAGGACAAGGTGGAATATTACTGTCCATTTAAGGAAAATTTGTGAATGAAATTAAAATCGTCCCTTTTAACATAAATTTTAGTACTGGGATAAAATTTTCGTCAAATTCGAATCCAAAAAAGATGCAAATTTTTAGTTTATCTCTTGTTCTGACTGATATATTAATGATCCTTTTAGCAAAATATGCGTTATTAATAGAAAGAACATAATCAATATATCTATAAGTGAGATTTAAGGGTCTAGCATCTTTTATTTTATGGTCTTTTATGAGTCCCTGCAGAAATTCAGTCTCGTAAGTATATAAAAACAAGTCTGTGAGTAGAGGAGAACAATTAGTGCCCATTGGTATGCCAACTTGCTGTTGATAAACAGCACTTCCAAATGTGACAAATATATTATCAATTAGAAAATTAAGCATACTATTTGCCTGTTTTTCATCGTAGCATACTTTTCCTTTTAAATTGGTTTTTGCTAAAAATGTAGATTTATAACCTAATAAAACAAATTTTGTTGAATCGGCAAAGTTTTTTGGATGATACCTTTGATACATGATTTTAGTTTATGATTAGGAAAGTGTAGAAAAAGCAAATGTTTTGAGAGAATTTATTTGAGAAAATGAATGGGATTTAAGGTTTTTCAATAAACCCTTGACTGCAGACAATCTTGGTTAGTTCATAAGACAATTCAGTAGTTGAGCAAGATGAAGTTCCTGCAAAAAATCTTTCCTTATATGGACTTGAATGTGTAATTTTGGTACCCAATATAGGTATTGCAGGTCTAAATTGTTATTTTTAGTATGAATATTCGAGGAAGACATAACAGAGGACCCCGAGGGAACCCGGGATATAGAATAGGACCTAGTATCTCCGGCTTGCGGGGTGTGACCCCTCCTAAACAGAGGCTGATCCCGAGGGTCCCGGGATATAGAAATAGGACCCATTCCGTGGTTGTGCGGGATTAATAAATACACAACCAATCTTTCGGATGGGATGTAAACTCAGGTCCACGTGTTGGAAGAAACGCCACGCTTCCTGCACGTTAAAGAACTCTTGTAGCAAGCTCTTGACGATTTCACCCTACTTTTCCAGTGGCAGTCAGAATTTCCCGTCCCTTGGCCCTTTCCATACCCCAAAGTGATTATTTATTAATAAACTTGTTCTCGTCTTGATATAGCTGAAATATTGCTGAGTAGACGTTAAACAATATTCAACCAATCAATCAATCAAGGAAGACACGAATGACCTGTGACTGGAAAGATTTCGTCTTTGTCAAACGAAACTCTTGTATGTACATGTTGCACTATCTGGTGTATTGTGATCAATGCCTAGTTCTCTAATGAGGCAGTTGTAATAATGTTTTACATACAAAAACGATATTATTAGAAGCTTTGTCAGGTACAACATATTTCTTCTGCAATGCAGCGAGGCACTACTGGCTCCATGATCTTCAAATACAGTCGCCCCGAGGGAACCCCGGGGTATAGAAATAGGACCTAGTATCTCCGGCTTGCGGGCTATGACCCCTTCTAAACGGGGCTGACCCCGAGGGAACCCCGGGATATAGAAAAAGGACCCATTCCGTGGTTGTGCGGGATTAATAAATACACAACCCATCTTTCGGATTGGATGTCAACTCAGGTCCACGTGTTTGAAGAAATGCCACGCTACCTGCACGTTAAAGAACCCTTGCAGCAAGCTCTTCTTTGAGTGGTCCGTAGGTGATTGGCTACAAGGCTAAATTCCCCGCCCCTTTCGATTTCACCCTACTTTTCCAGTGGCAGTCAGAATTTCCCGTCCCATGAGCCTTTCCATACCCCCAAAGTGATTATTTATTAACAAACTTGTTCTTGTCTTGATATAGCTGAAATATTGCTCAGTAGACGTTAAACAATATTCAGTCAATCAATCAATCAAATACAATCTTAGATCGATTGTTAACACATCTGCATAGTTTGTTAAAACGACTCCGAACTGAAGATCGAATGGTTCTTGCCCTATCTGACAAGGACTCAAGTTCTGGTTCTTGGTCTGTCTCTTCCTCAACCGACGCTCTGGCATGATCTTCAACAGCGTCCATAACGATTTTGAAATTTAAATTCCAATTAATACGCTGTGGTTCTCGGAATTTCTGACCATTGGAAAACACCTTATTATCAATCAGCCTCTGATTTAATTTATGACGATAAAATAAAGACCGAGATGTTAAACAAGTATTTCCGCTCAATCTCATCTGTAAATGATGAAGACCACGACCTGATATACCTAACAGAACAGATGCTACTTTGTCCAATATCATTGTCCAAGAAAAAAAACCTACGGCGGATACTGTTTGTAAACCCCTTACACTTTAATTTAATATGTTTCTATCCAACAAAGACAGTTTCCAAAGGTGTGTGTGTGTGTGTGTGTGTGTGTGTGTGTGTGTGTCCCCCTCATTGATGTAATATGAGTATTTGAATTTCTTGTGTAACAAATATAAATGAATAAAGTTCTTTTTCCTTTTTTTATGACTGTTATGAAGGATATATTGATAAAAATATATTCAAATCGGATTTTCCTTGTCGTGTTTTAAAATGACAGGTACCTTATGTTAACCATTTCTTGACATCAATGCGGATATTGAAAGAAAACAATCATTGGACCATTAATAAGAAAATAGATTTTCCGCCACCTCCTCAGTTTTTTTAACAGGAAATAAAAACTTTAATTATAACTACTGAGGAAGCGAGATAAGAAATGCAACTGCATATATATATCCGTTTTAATAAGTTGTTTGCCTTAGAATATTTCTGTTTGGTAGTTTTTAATAATATTTCTTCTGTCGAGATAAGCAGTTAAACATTATAAAATGTTGAGTCCTGGAGGGAAATATGATAACTAAGTGCTTTAAAATTATTTATTTAATGAGAAAGTGTACCTTTTATGCACAAAATTTCAAATTCCATGTAGTAAAAATATACAGTGTAAATTCTTTTTACAAAAGACGATTTTGCCTTTGTGAAGTCATCGCGTTTTTCGTACAGCTTAGTTTGAAGTCTACCTCTGTTGTCAATTTCAAGGTGAAGGTCAAGGAACGAGGCTGATGTAGAAGTGTCTGTGGTATCCTTAATTTCGAGCTCTTTTGGATAGATCAAATGAAGAAAATCACCAAAGCGAGGGTTGTTTAGTGACAAACTATCATCTATATAACGGAAGCTAAAATTGAAGGATTGGGCCAGTTTTTTATCTTTATTTTGAAGAAGCCCTTCGATGAATTCAGCTTCATAAGAGTGAAGAAACAGATCGGCTAGGAGAGGCGCACAGATTGTGCCCATAGGAATTCCGATAGTCTGTTGAAAAACAAGTCATCCAAACTGGACAAATATATTGTCATTCAGAAACTCTAACATTTTACCCGGCACCTGAATAGGTTTTCAGGGGCTTTGGCTACAGAGCTGCCGGGCGCGTCCCCAGGTGGTGGATAGGGGAATGCCCTGTCTTTGCGGGGTAGTCAGGTCATAATACGGAAAGCCTGACCGCGAACCATTGTAGCCAAACTGTGTGGAGAAACGCCACGCTCCATGCAGTATAAAGACCCCTTCTATATTTCTCTAAAGAGAGCAGACGCACTGGGTGTCGTATAGAAGGCTAAATTTCCTGCCCCTACCCATTTCTCCCCTTTTCCAGTGGCAATCAAAAGTCGTTGCCCCGGTTGTCCCCTCCACCTTTATTTCTTTCTTCTTTTACTTACAATTTGTTTTGAATTGATTAACTTGTTCTCGTCCTGATATAGCTGAAATATTGCTCATTGGACGTTAAACTCTAACTAATGAATCAATCTAACATTTTAATCACTTCTTCCTCTGTATATTTTTTCTCCGATTCGAAGTCATTTTTCACAAAGTAGGCTTGTTCTCTACCTACAACAATGCACCTTTATCTTCGTTCACCGTTCTTACGTGAGAAACATCTATGAATTAAACCTTTCAGCCGAGATTTTAGTTGCTCATGAGGAATAGTAGTGTTAAGTGTGGAGAAGTCGAAAGTTTTAATGCTGTTACAGTGTAATAATGATCTAGAGTTTAAGATGTCAAGTAGATCTTTGGAGCTTTTCGAAATCCACATTTCATTTACACCGCTTCTTGAAAAGAAAGGATCGCAGTATTTTTTAAGGCTCTCTTTAACAGCTGTCAAGATGGAGGTTAGCAATTTAGATATAGGTTTTGTAGAGCATTTGTCAGATCCAGCGATGTATCGTTCTTTGTATGGGCATTTATGTAACTTAGGTACCCAGTACAAAGAAGGGAGATCTGAGTCTTCATCCTTGGTGGAAATCCCGAAGGAAAGCAAAACAGATTTATGGTTCTGTAATATCTCCTCCTTTGAGGAGTAGTAGCTGCGTAAGTTGGATTGCCGCTGGAATTATCAATGCCTAGTTCTTTCTTTAAACAATTTATTTAATGAGTTTTGCAAATAAAAATGATATTGTTTGGGGCCTTATCAGCAGGAACGACGACACATTAGTCATGAATGGAGGACAATTAAGTGGCCACATACCTTTCAATTTAGTCTCCGACGGATATTCATAATAGTACCGACCAATATATTTGTTCCATTCTATTTTGATTGTCTCGTGTTGACATGTAAATAAATAATGGAATTCAACTCCCAATTCCTTTATTACATAAATTATTGAGAAGATTTTCACGAACTGTATTTTGCAGCACCCAGTTTCGACCTGAAATTTTAAATTTGAACATCGATGTTTAAAAAATTAGTTTACTCAAAAATTAATAAATAACAAAATACAGAAGTTACTGTTAATTTCTGTATATGCGCATTTCGATAACTTATGTCTATTCTGTGGAAATCAAATCAAATCATTTGGAAATCCATATACCGAAATGTGTGTATATATAATAAATAATTTTCTAATTAAAATTCTGACTCAATTAAATAAGCATTAAAATACACCCTTTGAAGAATTGGAAATATCACTGTTGATTTTTTACACGAATTGATCCCACAATATCTTTTAACATGCAAATTTATTTAGGAATAATCAAGATTTTTTTTTGTCTCCAGACAAAACTAAAGCCCGTGTTGCCAAATATAGATTTAACTGTGCTGATCCATTTTGATTTATAATACGTATTCCAGATTTATTTATTTAAAGTAACAGTGCATACTGTTTTCCTGAAATTTCATCCAAAAATTTAACATTCTCACTTTTACGTTTACATCCATCGGATATCTTCTTGTCTCATCATATACCATATAGGTTCTGGGTCTTACATACAAAATTCTTGTCAAGAATTGGAGATTATTTTGTTCAGTGATATCCATATTTTCTAATCCCCAAATTCCCGATGAATACAACAGAATAGGCTGAACAAGAGAGTCAAAAATTTGATTTGCAAATCAATAGATAGACCCTTTATGTTTTCTGCATAAACTGATTTTCGAGCTTATTCAATCAATTTTTTTTTTAAATTTGCCATTGAAATAAAACAATAGTCCTAAATAAGAAAATGAATCAACCACCTCAATACTTGAATCGTCTATTTAGAAGCCTTGATGACTTGTATATTTACGTTTAGGAAAGAATACAATTTAGTATTGTAAACATTTACTGCAAGTTTCCACTCTTTACAATAATGGTCAAACACATTTAGACTTGCCTGCAAATCTTTAGCATTCCCGGCAAGTTCCACAGTCTCACCTGCATAAAATAACACAAAATATTTCAAGTTAGTTTTGAAATTAAGATGGTCAAAGATGAAATATTTCTGACCTTAAATATATATTATTTTCAATGAAAACGTCTTTGTCAATATCTGATAAACAGATCTAGAATAGCAAGGATATATTGTGTAAAAGTAACAATATCATACAAGTTGTAACCTGTACAAAATTATGCTTTACAGGTTGCAACCTGTACAAAAAAATAACCAAATATTGGTTCAAACTTGTACAATATTTTCATTGTTGTGATTGTTAAGCATTAAAATGAAAGATTACAAAATTAAGAAAAACATGTAAGTTTCAATATCAAGTTGAACTCAGGCACACATAAGTTTGAAACATACACATTTTTATGTAATATGTATTCAAAAACTTGGAAGTTGACATGCTATAAACAATGAGATATGTTTGATGAATAATGGAACATTTATAAACCATATGACTCATTTTTATATTCTTAACATTATTTGTCAGATTCTTATGACTGTAAAGCCTTCAATAATAAGTTCTGCCTATCATTACTTCTTAAGTTATGTTCCGGTTTTGTCTGTTTATGTGTATGGAATTAATATGATAAACAACAGTGGAAATTTGCACAAGAGTTCGGAGACAAAGACGACACTGTAAAACAAATATGGTCATGTTGACCTACACTTAAGGATGATCGCTGGTCAATTTGAAGATAAAGAGAATTTCAAATACTTATTATTTTTGTTAGAAAATTGAAAAAGATGCAACTTAAATGAAAAAAAAATTATATGTTGCTGATGTAGTTTTTGAGATGTAAGTGATTTCAAATTTTGCGAGACACTGAACTCCTCTGAATTTTTCATAGGTTTTACAAAAGCAATGTTTATCCCTGATTGAATGTGACAAAATTAATAGGATTTAATGAAATTTTGTCAGGATGCTGGTAGAGATGTATAAAATAGAATTATAAAAAACATATGGGGGTTCGTGGGGACAAAATTAAAATGCTTTTGAATGGATAAAAACAGAAAATCTGAAAATTTGACAAAATTACCATAACGTGACCAGCGAGCATCCTTAAAGCATGAGTGTGTATCTTAGATACAAGGACTCATAAGAAATGATATTTTGTTGTAGTAATTATGTTGTAGATAAACCAGAGGATCGTCTGAGCCTGTATTGCTCACCAAAGTTTTTGAAGTCAAGTTTCGTCCCAACTGGTTAATTAGTTTAACGGTTTTATTTTTAAAAATGTCCAACGTTAAATAGAGAGTCGGAGAGTGGGCATTTAGGATTTGGAACTGACCAATGCAGAACAATTTTCAAACAGGAATTATTCAATTATACAAGAACTGACCAGTTGGCTAGGTAAATTAAATAATATCTTCAAAGTAAAAAAATAATGTACATTGAACTGAATTGCAAAAATTTGTATTCAAGAAATAAAGAGAATTGTTAATGATGTAGCAGAACTTATTATTGAAGGTTTGAAGTCATTGGAATCTGACAAATAATGTCAAGAATAGAATGAGTTATATGGTTTATAAATGTTCCGTTGTTCATAAAACAAGTCATCGTTTTTAGCATTTAAATGAATTTTCTCATTTAGGCATACCAATTTTACGCGCAAAGAATCTCGATACTTCATCCCCGAATTTAATACACGACTTAATATCCTTGTACATATTATAAATTACCTTGGAATTGTATTTGCTATTTACTAGTAATTCTTAACTATTTTTTGCTATTCCGTTCTTTAATTATTTAATAGCATGTCTTATTATCATAATGGCCATATGCAGAGATTAATTTTACTGTTACTTCGGTATAATGTTATTTATTTCATCTTTTGTTATGTCACCATTTAAAATTTTGTTAGTATTTTCAATATCAGGAAATTCATACATCACATTTTTATTTAATGTTTTTAAATGTTCATACAATTTATAAATAATAGTAGTCAATTTTGAACTGATTTCTTTTTTATTTTAACTATTTAAAATTTTCCAGAGTTCTTTAGGTTCGTTCTCTGATTTGGTACGCAATTCTTTCTCTATCTTAAACTGCTCTTAACATTTGTTTAACGTTTATCTTTCATTTAAACCTACTCTCCTTTTTTTTTAAATATTGTGGTTTTTCTTAGCTTTGGGAAATTCTTTTTCATTTCTTTATATGACATGATTAGTTAAACCAATGCTGTACTTTATTATTTAATGTTTTAACATACAATTTTTGATTACCAAAAATGTTACTAGGAGTTTCAAGAAAAACACTGTTTATTTTAGCAATAATCTCATCAATACTTGATTTAAATGACATATCATCTTTACTTTCCAGTAAAAAATATACTCATTTTAATATCATCAGAATTAAATTTTGAATGTATGTTATCAAAAAGTGTGTTTTCTTTTGTTCAACACAGCGCACTTGTTTAAATGAACATTCATTTTTTCGTCCCATTTTTAAATTTGTTTGTTGTTTTGACTGACTTCTCTATCACGATACAAGCAAGGAGTCTACAATGAAGATAAGATAATAGCACTAGATATATTCAACCATGCTTGTATTCCTTCCCAATCATCTGGTCTATTAACAATAAATAATTAATTTTTACAAAACTTGATCAGTTTATGTCCGAATTTATAATATTGTCCAGGATCCCTTCAGTTTAACGGATCATTAATATTAATTAGATTTTGAAAATCATATTAATAGTAATTTATTTCATTTCCAATTTCAGTCTGTAGAATTTTTAGAGGATTATCATCCTGAATTACATAATATGATATGATAATGTACCCGCCCTTGCATAAAAGTCACCAATAACAACACAAAATATCCGTTTTCTTTTAGTTCCCACAGAAGCATTTGTGAAAATTGAAACAGGATTGAATTCATTTCAATTTCAACAAATGCTTCTGAGGAACTATATTTAGAATTTTCATTAGGAACATATACAAATCCAAGGAACACCCCAGCCTTTTCTAGAAAATACCATTAATTGATACCCTCATAATTTATTCAGATTCCCTGTTATAAGATTTCACAAAAAGTTAGAATTTTCTTTATAGATAAATACAATACTACGGAAGCATATTAGCGTCACACACTTTTTTTATTTTGCGCTATAACGCAAAGGTTTAATGTTTGTTTAAAACGCAAAGGTTTAATGTTTGTTTAAAACGCAAAGTTTGCGCTATAACCCCAAGTTTTCGTTATCTTGCAAAGTTTGCTTAATAACGCCAATTTAATTCTAAATTGATAGATAATGTTCGATCCAACGAATTCGAAATTTAGAGTCACGTGCGGATTTGTACGAAAAGAGTTTGAATTTCGGGCTTAAATCAGCACAAAGGCTAAAGGGTGATATGACAAAATATGATAGCTTCGCCAATTATACTGAATAATATGTTGGTATTTTTCTGTTGGAGAATATGAGTATCTTCTACGCACAAGATATTGAACGGGATAATCTTTCGAGAAGCGATTTATTTTTTTTAATCTCACATTTATATACAGCATACCGATATTCAAGTATATTGACCAATTTGACATCGGTGCATTCGGTTACTGGCAAAGATAAAATACAATTAACAATGAAGGATAGGGAGTTAATGCACATGAGACAAAGTCTCTTCAAATACCTGGTAGAACCAAGCAAATGAACAAAGTTTTATTTTTGTTCACCATGAGGCCTTCAACAATGAGCTTTGTTCATACCTCATAGTAAGTCAAGACGGTCCCTAGCACAGGTTTGAGTGGAATTCTTTGCTAAACGTCGAACAAGCCCTGGATTGATTCATTCCACAACACTTTCTACATTGTCTACCGAGTTTTATGGGGAGTCATTTAACTGGTTTTGCTATTTTTTAACAACCAAAATGCAGGATTTCTTATTTTATTTTTAATTTCTTAATTTTTTTTTCTTTTTTCTTTTTTTTTTTTTGTATTATTTCATCGTTTTTGTTTTTAAGTAAAATAAGGATATTTTTCAGGGACTTAATTGGAAAATATCAACTACGTAATTGCAAGACTTCGAATTTCGGGCTTAAATCAGCACAACGGCTAACGGATGATATGACAGATTCACCAATTATACTTTATAATACGTTGGTATTTTTTCTGTTGGGGAATATGAGTATCTTCTACGCACAAGATATTATTGAACGGGATAATCTTTCGACAAGCGATTATAATTTTTTTTAATTTCACATTAATATACAGCATATATACAGATATTCAAGCATATTGACCAATTTGACATTGGCGCATTTGATTCCTGGCAAAAATACAATACTATTAACAATGAAAGGATATGGAGTTAATGAACATGGTGTCTAAAATAAACGAGGGTTTTCTGGTTTTTTTCAACCGGCAATGCCGCCGTGCGCGGTCCCGGCTTATGAATAGGCCCGCAGCATCCTCTGAGCTTGGAGTATGAGTCTTCCTAACAGAGGACCCCGAGGGAACCCATGGATATAGAAATAGGACCTAGTATCTCCGGCTTGCGGGGTGTGACCCCTCCTAAACGGAGGCTGACCCCGAGGGTCCCGGGATATAGAAATAGGACCCATTCCGTGGTTGTGCGGGATTAATAAATACAAAACCCATCTTTCGGATGGGATGTAAACTCAGGTCCACGTGTTCGAAGAAACGCCACGCTTCCTGCACGTTAAAGAACCCTTGTAGCAAGCTCTTTTTGGGGTGGTCCGTAGGTGATCGGCTACAAGGCTAAATTCCCCGCCCTTGACGATTTCACCCTACTTTTCCAGTGGCAGTCAGAATTTCCCGTCCCATGGCCCTTCCATACCCCAAAGTGATTATTTATTAACAAACTTGTTCTCGTCTTGATATAGCTGAAATATTGCTGAGTAGACGTTAAACAGTATTCGATCGATCGATCAACCGGCAATGTATGGGAAATACAATGATTTTATTTAAATCCTTTAGACAAAAATACGCCTACTGATGCTCCAACTTAAAATGATTCAGCAGTTTAAATGTTCACTTAAAAAAACTGAAATCTATAACAATCTCGTAGGCGGGACATATGCAGCTATAAATCGAGTTTGTCGTTACTGTTGAGACATAACTATTTGCCATTCAAGCAATGAAGAAACTACAGTAAGTTAATATTATTTAACCACTTAAGATGACTTTGTGTCTTGAGAAACGTTTTTCAATTCTAGTGAAATTATGTATTTAAAGATTCTAAATTGTTTGAATTCATTCAAATATTTTAGCAGATAATCAGAATAATGCAAGTTCATCTAGCAAATTTTACAATAGCAAAATGTTGGATTTTGCCGGTATATCCTTTAATAAAGTATCAAAGGTAAGGATATTAAGCAACTGTGCAAGAGAAAAAAATCCAACAAATATATTGTAATGTTACCCAGATGGACGTTTTTCGTTGTCTTCAACAATGAGTAAACACTCATAACTCATAGTAATTTAGCACCGGGTTGAGCAGAAAAAAACTTGCTAGATGTCAACCAAGTTAAATGTATAAAATATATATTGTATGTTAAAGTTTGTAACTTCTAACTTCTAACACTTTTATGCTAAGAATTGTTACAATACCATGTAGAAAGAAGAAAAATTCACATACCCCTTGGTATACTACAATGTACCTTTCATCCACAACCACCTTATTTGTCTGTTATAACCTTTGAATTTATGCCAATGTATCATGCCTCAACTAAAATGCAAAACTCTTTTCTGCACCTCTACTCATATCATTCCGTCGTCCCAAAAATCAGAAAGACATTCTCATTAGTGGCAAACTACAATCGCCCGAAATTGGACAATTTAAAACGTGTTCTGACAAATATTGTCTTCTCTTCAAATTTAGTTAAACTTCCCAAATCTTAAAGAGTACGCTACTGGTTACACATACAAAATCTATAGCAGTTTATCATGCAAGTCGGATAATGTCATCTATCTCATCACCTGCTCCGTTTGACATACATTTCAATTTCATCGGTCATGATTGGAAACATATGCCACTTGTCCCAATTGCCGATAATCGGTCTTGGACAGAGATACAGAAGCAAGCTGAAGAAAAGTTCTAGATAGAAAAGTAGTCCATGGGCTGGAATAACCCCCCGTGCACCCCTCCCAACTCCTCCCATTTTTTTTAAGTCCGCATACATCCCCTCTTCAAAATAAAACATGCTAACACTAGCATAACCTGCACGCACTGGTGGAATAGGGCCCATTTTTAGACCCAACTGCCAAAATTTAGGAAAATTTCGTTTTTCGTTCAAGTTTTTCTTTCAGTTGCTTCAAAATGTTGACCAAATGCTTCCTAGTTATAAAAACGATGCATCAAATTATTGCTTATTGTATAAGCTTTACAAAGAACCCAAATTTTTACAATTTCTATGCCAAATACCTTCCATAGCGCCATAAAACGTACCCCTACCCCTATGGAATATTGAGAAAAATTTAGATATTTTCATTGAAATTGCTTAAGTTTGATGGTCTAAAGAACCCGAAGTGTATCTAGATTCCCAATTCTGAAAATTGTTTTTAGTTTTTCAATCTATTTTCATAATGTTTACATATTCTTAATGACCAAAGTTTTATTTTCAAATAGACCAAATAAATGGATCTTTGAATATTTCCGATTTTGACTAAGTTTTTGCATTCTTTTGCCCAATATTACTTTTTAGTAAACAAATATCATTTAAAGTAGGTATCAAATGAAAGCTTATTATATGGGCTTTAGAACTATTACAAATAATGGCCATTCTAATGTAATATAACTATCATACATCAATAAAACTTACCCCTACCCGAACAAATTTACTGTAAAATTGTCAATTTTTTGTCTATGTAAGCATAAAATTAACCAGAACACGCAAAATGTGTGTTGTATATGACAATGTTTCATAAATTATACCATGATTTCGTATTTAAACAGCCATTTATTGACTTAAACTCAGTATTTTGCCTAAAATTGATGAAAAATTGGAATTTTCAACATTTCAGATTTGCCCAAATTTCACTGTTAAATCGTTATATATGCCAAATCTGGAGGATATATCTGCCAAATCTGCCAATTAATTGTTGTAAGCGATACATTAGTTGTCTGAAAACATCGTTAAGAAAAACAAGAACTGTTTGATGTTACTCAAAATACCGAAAATCTTACCCCTACCCCAACAAATTTTCCTTAAAATTATCAATTTTTTGTCTATGTTGGCAACAAATTAACTCAAACACGCAAAATGTGTGTTGAATATGACAATGTTGCATCAGGAGCCCTTTTCACAAAAAATCTTACTGGTCGTCGTATGGAAGGCTAAATTTCCTGCCCCTACCCATTTCTCCAATTTTCCAGTGGCAGTCAAAAGTCGTTGCCCAGGTTGTCCCTTCCACCTTTATTTCTTTCTTCTGATACTTTCAATTTTTTGAATTGATTAACTTGTTCTCGTCCTGATATAGCTGAAATATTGCTCATTGGACGTTAAACTCTAACTAATCAATCAATCAATCAATCAAAAAATCTTACGATAAATTTAATCGCAAGTCAATATGAAATGTTAAAGACTTACGACTAATATTACATCACGATTTGGTAATTTAACAGCCATTTGTTGACTTAAACTTAATATTGTGCCCGAAATTGATGAAAAATGGGATTTTTTAACATTTCAGATTTGGCCAAAGTTCACTGTTAACCCGATATATATGGCAAATCTGGATTATATATCTGCAGATATGCCGATTAATTGTTCTAAGCGATACATTAGTTGTCTGAAAACATTGTTAAGAAAAACAAGAAGTGTTTGATGTGACTCAAAATACCGAAAATCTTACGCCTACCCCAACAAATTTTCCTTAAAATTGTAAATTTTTTGTCTATGTTCGCAACAAATTAACTCAAACACGCTAAATGTGTGTTGAATATGACAGTGTTGAATAAATTACATCCTGATTTGGTAATTTAGCAGCCATTTGTTGACTTAAACTTAACATTGTGCCCGAAATTGATGAAAAATGGGATTTTTCAATATTTCAAATTTGGCCAAAGTTCACTGTTTACCCGTTATATATGGCAAATCTGGATGATATATCTGCAGATATGCCAATTAATTGTTCTAAGCAATACATGAGTTGTCTTAAAACAGTGTTTAGACTATCAAGGGGTGTTTGATTTGACTCTGAATATAGAGAATCTTACCTCTACCCCAACAAATTTTCCCTAAAATTTTCAATTTTTACTATGTTCGCATAAAAATAACCAAAAACACACAAAATCTGCATTGAATATAACAATGTTGCATAATTTCTATCAAGATTTGTCATTTTAAGTCCCACTTGTCAGCTTAAACTCAATATTTTGTACAGAACTGATGAAAAATGGGAATTTTCAGCATTTCAGATTTGTGCAAAATTTTCTTTTGAATAGTTATATGTGGCAAATTTGGAGGATTATATGCAGATATGCCAATTCACTGTTCTAACCAATACATAAGCTATATAAAATCAATGTTGTGAAGAACAAGGAGTGTTCAGTGTGGCTCTAAATACCGAAAATTTTACCCCTACCCCAGGAAAATGATGCTTACAAATCCCCAGAATATGTATGTCTGTACATTTATATGAACAAATAACTAAATACCGAAATTATTGTGAATTTACTTTCTGCATATGCGCATTTCGACAACTTATGTCTCATCAGTGCAAAACATTCTAATGTTTTACTTTCTTTAAAAAAAATGCATGTTATATATCGCAATATGCAATTTTAACGCCAAAATATGGGTAAAATTGTATATTTTTGGCGCTTTTCGTGAAAAATGGGATTTTTCAGCATTTCGGAATTTTCGAAATTCAAAGTTTAATTTTTGTGTGTATAACTGCCCATAAACCACACACATATCATCTTATTTGTGATATATGGGAGTCTCTATGTATTTTTGTATTTGAAATGATATGTACAATGTTCAAGCTTTTCAAGCTGAATAAAATGAAATGAATTATATTGAATATTTGTGGTAAGAGGTTATATGTTTGTAATTTATGAGACTGTAGTTATTCTAAAAATGTTAAAAACCTTTTTTCTTATGGCTCAGATATAATGAAAGGATATCTTATCAACATTTTCAAGTTATATATCAATTTCATGAAGAATTTGCATCTCAAAGTCAAAACAGCAGAAATTCTGAAAAACGGAAAATGCCCATTTTGCATACAATTTCGAGCAGAAGAATCAAAAAGAGACCTTAAAAAGTTTAAATCTACTTAAATGATCTTCTGCATGTCAGCTTTAGTGAAATACACACTAGAATTCCAGTAAAACATTATTCTTTAATCATTTAGAGCCTAAATATTTCATATTTTATCTTAATTTTTAGGGGGGGGGGGTGCTAATTTTGACATTTCTGAACCTATAAGACGTCTGAAACTAAAATGTTTGCACACGATTTGTTGCTAACATATCATAAATCATTATTACATCGGCAATTATTAAATATATATTCAGATTATAAAATTCCGAAAATTCCCATTTTTCAAAAATTTTATACCGAAAATTCCCATTTTTCAAAAATTTTATACCGAAAATCAAAATTTTATGGACATTAATGGTTTTATTTTCCAACATTGTATCACAACAGATAAGTTAGGCATGAAACTAGATCAAATGACGAGGGTTGTTTATCTGAAAGGAATAGACAGCCTAAAATTGTCATTTTCGCTATTTTTTGCAGGGGAAGGGGTATATTTTTTGTATCCCCAGATCATAAATATGGCGTAAAGTGCCCAAACTTGAGTTCATTGTAAAGGATATTAAATTAGCTTTAATTTGGTACCAAATTTCACTACATATTGCTTATCATCAAATAATTATGGAGCCTAAAAGATGAAACTTAGGTAAAAACGAAAATACAAGAATTTTTTCGCGGTGTACTATAAAAGTGGCCCTATGCTGTCTATGCGTGCAAGTTATGTTCGTGTTAGCATGTTATATTTTGAAGAGGGGATATAGGAGGACTGAAAAACATCGGTCTAGATGGGAAGTGGGGGGGTGCACGGAAAGTGATTTCAGCCTATGGCCTAAAGCTGAAATCAAGTCTGAACATAAACAGAATAGAATCCGATATATTTTGATAGTTCGTTGTCACATGTAACAAGATAAACAATATCTTTTACCTGTGGAACTATTCATTTACCAGACCTAGAATTAGCTAGTGTAAAATTTTGTACATATTGTTTCGTATTTTTATATATTTCCTTGTGTTTTGAGAAAGAGACCCGGAGAAGGTGTTCTTTTTAATTGTACCATTCACTTTGTGTATTATGATGCCGATAATTATATCATATAGTGTGCATCCTTTCGACCAGGCACAGTGGGATTTATAAGTTCAATGCTCTCACGATATTATCCAGTTGACAGGTATAGTGTAATATGTCACATACGTCAGACTACAATATATAAATTATGTATCTTTGTTTCATTTCAGCATCATGTTAAAGATTTGCTTCATTGTTATTTACATTTCTTGCGGAGTTGTAAGTGGTAAAGGTCTTGCTAAATCGTTTGAAACCAAGAATGCAAAAGAGAAGTCACCGGTACAAAACACGTTAATACCACATGTTTCTGTAGGGACATTTCTTGATGGGATAACAATCAGCGAAACAGTTCGTCAAAATGTTGCAAAAATGTTATCAGATCTCAAAAATTATGAAATGCAGATCATGGAACAAAAAGAGGATTGTCATCCATCAGGGGAAACTTTTGTTAAAAAGATTC
This sequence comes from Modiolus philippinarum, assembly GCA_002080025.1. Taxonomy (NCBI): domain Eukaryota; kingdom Metazoa; phylum Mollusca; class Bivalvia; order Mytilida; family Modiolidae; genus Modiolus; species Modiolus philippinarum. The sequence continues at coordinate 405 of MJUU01047598.1, read as the reverse complement.
TTTCGGAAATGCCAGTAGACGGTATTCTTAGGCTCATTGCAAAAACTGCTTTATATATGGGAGAAGGGTGCACACGGAAAGCCTTTGAAATAGCCTACCAGATTATGCATCAAAGCAAGACTTTAAACACAATTCAAAACTGCTATAACGATGAAAATGAAAACTGTTTTAATGAGTATGAAGAAAGGCTCTTCAACGTTATGGAGAAATCGAAGTCTGTCGGGCTAATGTACAGCGTTTTTGCTGCCGCTGTGTATGGGTCAGAACATCACAACCAAGCAGCCCAGTCTCGCGTTAAAATGCTTATTTATGAAGCACTTGGTGTAAATAGTACTGATTTGTTTGCTGGCACAGAGACAAACCCTAGAACAAAAAGGGGAGCGTGCACCAATGAAGGCGAAAAAA
>MJUU01047595.1:63102-75102 GCA_002080025.1 Modiolus philippinarum | reverse complement strand
TTTGTTTTTGTTTTACAAATTTTAACTTTACTTTTAAGTCTTTAAATACGCTTTAAATATTTTGTTATATACTTTGCGGAAATGGAAGCTATGATACCAAGGACATAACGAATGTTAATGAATATTAATGTCTGAACTTACTTGTAGCAGTATGTAACGCGAAATCTCATTGGATAATTTTTAAAATTTTAGATTAGACAAAAATATTTATGTACACACCAATATATTTCAGTATATGATATAATGTTTTTTGTATGTACAAAAAATGAATTTAGTGTATACAAAAAAATTAAGTATATTCAAAAATGAATTTAGTATATACAAAAGTAAATTTAGTGTACACAAAAATGAATTTAGTATATACAAAAATGATTTTAGTATATACAAAATAAGTAATTATGACCCTGATCCCGCGCCATATGTTTTGTTTTTGTGATGTTGTTTGCCTGATTGTTTAGTTTTCTCATATTGCAAAGATTTGGCTATGAAATATTTATTAGATTAACTACATGTATTGATCACTATTGGGATATTGATGAAGAAGCTAGCAGTAACAATGATACAAAAATGTAATTACATTTTAACAGTGGAAGAAATACTTCACGATATTGAAGATGGGACTTTGCTAATTAAAGATGAGTTTAATTTGTTCACTAAAACAAACTGAAACCAATTAAAATAAATTTCCGAAGCAACCACCAAAAATCATAAAGTAACCCATAAAGTAACCCAGAATTCATAGCAATATAAGTATCATAAACAGACAGGGAAACAAATATGACCATGATGAAGCAAAAAGAACATTATATACACAAATAAAGCATAAGAATTTGTTGTTTATATAGAATGATCATAAAGTTGACTATATACCTGCCAAGCATATGTACGAATAATAGTTAGCTTTTTAAATAGAGACGTGCGAATGGTTATATATGTCTTTGGTTATATATAAATGCTATGCGACGTTACTCGTGACAACGTCTCATAGTTACAACACCATGAATATCTGCTGTCGAAAGAATTGAAACCGGTAGGAGATGATTAATTAACATTTGTGTTTATTCTTTCGAAGGGACATCATGTAAATCATTCATATTGAATATATACCTCTTTGAGTTTTCAGATTTTATTATTTTTTATATATGGGACAACTTATTTTTTGTTTAAGATCAAAACAGGCTATAATCTGATTTTGTTGTAAGTTCAATTGAGTTGTCTCTCTTAGAATGTCTAAGTTACTAAATCAATTGCAGTTATCTCCTTTTCATGTCGATCACTGATAATTTAAAACATCTTTCTTTTCTTGTGGTAAACACAAATAAATAATGATATTAAAGCTTATATATGGTAAGCTGAGTGGCTAAGCAGTTTTGTTTTGTTATTCTCATTGAACAAATCATATATTCTATTTTTTTTTTCAGAAGATGCTCGATTGAAATTCAAAAGACTACTGACATATCTACTTCAGTTTCGTACTTAGACTTTGACGGAAATGGACGTTTGCAATCAAAGCTATATGACGAGCCAAATAATCTGAAATTCCAAATGGTGAACTTTCCCCTGTCAGGTCTTTCAACACTTTTAACATTAGATAGAACGCCGAGCGAAGAAAGGCAAAAATATTTTAGGCTCTGGGTATGAAAAAAAAGAATAACAATACACCTTGTAATTAATCACGCAACTCTAGAAACGGTTCATTATAGTATAACATCTATTACACGAGCAATTATGTCTACCTATATAAGAAAGTAAATACAATTTTACAAAAATAGAGGCACCCAAGAGCTTGCATAGAGCACCTGGTCCATAGCAGACATAGAAAGTCCAAGTAACATTAATGTTAAAGGTTCTCTTTAGACCTCGACGTAATATGGCCTACTATTTTAAAGGAGATGTTTTAATGCATTTCCCAAACGGTTTCTTTAATTTAAATCCCTACTGCCGGTCATCTTGGATGAGGTAAATACATAAAATTCAGAAACATTGAATAAGACAATCTATGGAATATTGTGGGTTAATTTGGTTTAAATTGTTCAGGCAGTTTTAGAGGAAAATATCTTTGAATGCATTTCCCGTAGGGTCCTATTTTAAATTACGTTTTCCCCTGGTGGTCATTTTGGATCTGATGTGGAATTACTGTAAAAAAATTTCATGAGAGCCATTAAAGACAAATGTGACTTAGCTTAGTTCAATAGGATTGATTGATGATTGAATATTGTTTAATGTCTACTGAGCAATATTTCAGCTATATCAAGACGATAACAAGTTTGTTAATAAATAATCACTTCGGGGTATCGAAAGGGTCATGGGACGGAAAATTCTGACTGCCATTGGAAAAGTAGGGTGAAGTCGAAAGGGGCGGGGAATTTAGCCTTGTAGCCGATCACCTACAGACCACTCAAAAAGAGCTTGCTAAAAGGGTTCTTTAACGTGCAGGAAGCGTGGCATTTCTTCCAACACGTGGACCTGAGTTTACATCCCATCCGAAAGATGGCTTGTGTATTTATTAATCCCGCACAACCACGAAATGGGTCCTATTTCTATATCCCGGGGTTCCCTCGGGGTCAGCCCCAGTTAAGAGGGGTCATACCCCGGAAGCCAGAGATACTAGGTCCTATTTCTACACCCCGAGGTTTCCTCGGGGGCTAGTTCAATAGGAAAAGCAGTTGCAAAGGATATCTTATTTTACCTCTAGGGTTCAAAGTTTAAGTACTTGTTATCGGCCACATAGGATGAGGCACATACATCACAAACAGTTTCTAAAGACTTTTGTGACCATGTTTTGGTTCTAATTGGCTGTGTAGCCACAGGGGAGTTCTTTGAATTGGTTTGCATTTAGTCCAATGATAAACCATACACATGTACATGTATGTTCCTCGCGCTTGGCCATATATGATATGTACTTCCTGGAAATGATTTCCAAAACGACCAACAAAGGACAGTTGTGACAATGTTTCCAGTTTGGGTATCTATTTTCATAGAACAAATTTCTTTCGGTTCCAATAGTTAACTAAGCTCTTCGCTGGCAGCAATCTTGAATAAGAACATACAGACGTTACTGTATATGTCCATTTCGACCACTTATGTCCTTCCGTGTAGATCAAATCAAATTATTTGGAAATCTATAAATCGAAATGCTCTTCATTAGTGATAGAGAACGAATAACCGATAAGATCTTAATAGGATAGCCAAATCCAGCGAAGAATAGAGCTATGCAAGAGGTGGACACTTCTTAGTTTAAAGCAATCTTTTTAATGAGGCGCAGATTTGCCCGGAAAATGTTTTAAGAGGACAACCAAAGGACTATTAGAACCAAGTTTGATTCCAATTTGAAAAGAAGGTTAAGAGAAGATCTTTAAATGTTTTCTCATAGATTCATCAGATTCCAATGCTAAACTATGTTAACCGCTAGTGGCCATTTCGGATATGTGGTGGACTTGATTGGCGTTTTTTCCCCAAAAAGGACCAACAAAGTACATTGTGTAAAAATGTTTCCAATTAGCCCGGTAGTTTCAGATCTTTGAATATGTTTTTCTACATGGCAAATGTTAACCAACGTTCTCCTCTGGAAACCATCCTGACACGCCTGACAACTTCCATATTGAAGACAAAATGTAGTCTTGGATATTCTGAACGCTTTTAACCTTAATCTCAATCGTTTTTTTTGCAAAATGTATATTTCTTTCAAAAAGGGAAATTACTCTTGTATGAGTATTCAGAGTTTCTTCAAAATTCAAGATGGGTAAAGCTTAATATATTGACCATTTTTGCAATTAAAAATTAAGATCTATCTCTGTTAGTTTTTTTTATAAAAAAAAAGTAAACATTTAAAAATCTCAAGGAAAAATAACTCCAGCATTGCATATAATCGGTATATGTTGTCATGCTGATCACTTTTACTCCATGTCAGATTTTAGGCCTGCTGAGGTGAAAAGGTAAATCAACTAGAGCAATATTTCAACTCTTCTTTCGTAATATTTACATGACCTCAAAACTAACACCATACCATATTTATACATCCTTGCACTATTGCGTATTTATACTTTCCACATAGTTTTGGCCTCTTTTCCCTAAACAAGATAACGCTTAATAAAGGGATATGGTTTTAATCCAATTTCACCTGTCAACAGTTGACAGTATAGACGGCATTAGACAGGTTGAGAGTATAAAGGTCGACAGTTGACAAGTTGACATTAAAAAAGTCGTCAGTTGACAAGACGATACTATATTATGTCATTTTGAAGTCGTCAATGTGGATAAGCTACATATGTACTCTAATAGTCAAAGATATTACGGCAAGCCATGCCGATGGATACTATCAAATATTTTACGAAAGGATATGGAGTAAATGAGCATGAGACCATAGCACATATGTTAACTCTATATGTTAATATTAAATGTACTATCTAAATACCCAGAGGGGTATCGTTCGTCGCGAGAGGTTATTGTAACTGACACATCTATTCATACTCTTCCACGCAGAATGTATGTATGGATTTTAAAAAAAAGGTAATAAGAAATATAAATGTTAAATTGGCAATGTAAGCAGAAGTTGTGACAGTATATTTACTCAACTGGCGATAAGAAACAGTAACCACTCCCCACCCCGCAAAAAGGTAATGGCAAAAACTAAGTCAAAAAAGGCTTACATGTAGCTTTACATGTAAAACGTGTTATTTTCAGGGCAGAACTCAATATTAAGAGTAAATTTAATGTAATTTAAAAGAGCACAGCACACTTTAATAATAAAACAAAGTACACATGTGGTGAAATAAATAACAAAATACCGAAGTCAATGTTAATTTAATTTCTGCATATGTGCATTTCGACAACTTATGTCCCATCAGTGCAGATGACACCGAAACATTTGGAAGTCCATTAATCCAAAAACGTGTAAAAGCTGATAGAGAACAAAGACATGTGTAACCAAAAGGATCTAGTAAATAGAAAAACCAAAATTTAGCTAGGGACAGAGCTATGCATGAGGGAGATACTCCTTAGTTTTAACAAAATTTTGTAAAATTTAGATATTGCAAAATTCAATTAATCCGTTTTCGGGTCAGCACCAAAGTACTGACTACTGGGTTGGTGAAAAGGAGAGAGGCTTTGGTAACTATGTGTCTTGTATTTGGTAGTGACGTCATGTGTAATTTAGAACAAGGAATCGGAAAATCTATAGTTTTGTTTATTATTAAGGCATGCTTTATCTACTTTCTTGCTATGTCACATTCCTGCATTTTATGCAAGTTCCTGAGTTTGTGATTTACTTTTTATTCAATTGTAGCATTTAGATAACTAAATACGATCCTCTATGAATCTCATACATAACACGAAATATTTAACTCAATGAAAACAAGAATACAAACAAGAATAAATATTTATAATTGTATCAGGATGCTAATACATAAGTTTCCAAAATGAACTCCCATATCAGACTTCAGAAAAAGATATTAGTTTAAGAATACAAACTCCCTTCAACTGCTTTCATTTTTCCCTGTATGCTCTACAACCTTTCTGGGAGTTTTTATGCAACTCGGAGCACTTTCAATTTTCTCGCCTATTCGTCCTTTTCATTGCAACGGTCACCATTTTAATTTTTTTAGACTAAAAACAAATTTCATGATTGCTTTACAACCTTTCTGTATGTTTTTATGCAATTTTCCCTGCCTTTATACCGTTTTCATGGCAACAGTGCCATTTAAAATGACCTTGAACAACTAGACATTGGTATTTATGTTAATACTAAGATTCATTCAGATCTGGTTTCGGAGATCTGCCCCGGAAAATTGTCAATCAATTTTTGTCAATTTTAGCCTTTTTGTCGTTTCCATGGCAAAGGTGCCAATTCGAAATCCACAACTACATGTATACATAAGTATCAATGTTCCTACTAAATTTCATCCAGATCTAATGTTCGGTGTCTGAGATCAGGCCTGAACAAATTGTATCAAAAGTGTGTCAATTTCCCGCTTTTTTGCCGTTTCCATGGCAACGGTGCCATTTTGGATATTCAAATTTGTTCCGCGCAACTACACTTCACATACATGTTACTGCTAAGTTCCATCAAGATCGGATGAGCGGTCTTTGAGATATGGCCCGGACAATTTCCGATGCGGAAGGAATAATTATGACGAATAATAAATAATAAGAAGAAATAGAGTAAAAACAATAAGTCCCCACAAACTCCGATTGGTAGAGTTAATTAAAATCTACAGAATTAAATGTCTGTTCAAAGTAATTTACGTGTTTTTACTAAAATAATCTTTCTAAAATAGTAAATGAAGCATGTGAAAGAATATGGAGTAAACGCACATGCAACAAGGTCAGTACAAATAAACAGGGAAGCCAAACAATTTAGCAATGCTTTTATTGTTGTTCTTCATCTTGATGTCAGTATGAGGCCACCTGCAATAAAGCTATTTTTAGTTACCAAATGCTTCAAATAACATTTAAGTTGGCAATTAATTTGGTGGCAAATATTTAGAAGTTATTTGGAGTAAGATGCAAATAATAGTTCAATAAATGTGCACTATAGAGAATTAAAGTGTCTATATTACTGTTGCAATTCATTTTTGACAAAAATCACACAACATGCTGAGTGTTATGTATTGTCATCAACTAAACTTAAATGGCCACCGAGAAAAAGAAATATGAATGAATTTATTCTCCAAATATTTTCACAAAGAAAACAAAAGCTGTCGGCGAATGGCAGCCAGTTATACCCCCGCTCATTGAACCCTGTATCAATATAGCAAGTGCAAAATTAAGTGTGTGTGGACACAATACAGGTGTGTATACAGTACAAGTGTGGCCACAATACAAGCATTTACACAGCTGCAGAGGAAAAAGTGTGACGAAAAAAGTCCAATTTGGGAAATGAAAAAGTAAAACACACAAACAGGGAATTCGGAAGTGGTGATTCTCTATGGCTGAAAAGGGGAGAAGCAGTATAAGGCCTCATAATGAAGCACCATACCAAATATCATGTGGCTGTCATGCGCAGTTGTTGAGAAAAGTGTGACGAAAATGCCCAATTTTGATTGATTGATTGATTGAATATTGTTTAACGTCTACTCAGCAATATTTCAGCTATATCAAGACGAGAACAAGTTTGTTGATAAATAATCACTTTGGGGTATGGAAATGGCCATGGGACGGGAAATTCTGACTGCCACTGGAAAAGTAGGGTGAAATCGTCAAGGGCGGGGAATTTAGCCTTGTAGCCGATCACCTACGGACCACCCCAAAAAGAGCTTGCTACAAGAGTTCTTTAACGTGCAGGAAGCGTGGCATTTCTTCCAACACGTGGACCTGAGTTTACATCCCATCCGAAACATGGGTTGTGTATTTATTAATCCCGCACAACCACGGAATGGGTCCTATTTCTATATCCCGGGACCCTCGGGGTCAGCCTCAGTTTAGGAGGGGTCACACCCCGCAAGCCGGAGATACTGGGTCCTATTTCTATATCCCGGGGTTCCCTCGGGGTCCTCTGTTAGGATGGCTCATACTCCAAGCTCAGAGGATGCTGCGGGCCTATTCTTCAGCCGGGACCGCGCACGGCGGGCCCAATTTTGAAAATGAAAAGTATAAAACGCACAAATTTGTAAACAGGAAGTGGTTATTAAAAATATGGCTGAAAAGGGGAGACACAGTACAGGACCTCATGATAAAGCATCATACCAAATATCAGGTGGTTGTCAAGTGCAGTTGCTGAGAAAAAGTGTTACGAAAAAGTCCTATATTGAAAATAAAAAGTAAAAAACACCCAAAGTCGGAATCAGGAAGTGGTGATTCGATATGGCTGAAAAGAAGAAACGCAGTATAAGGCCTCATACTGAAGCACCATACCTAATGGCAAGTGGCTGTCATGCGCTGTTGTTGAGAAAAGTGTGACGAAAAAGTCCAATTTTGAAAATGAAAAGTAAAAAAACGCACAAAGTCAGTAAACAGGAAGTTGTGAATCCAATATGGCTGAAAAGGACTGACGCAGTATAGGACCGCATACTAAAGTAGTATACCAAATATCAAGTGGTTGTCATGTGCAGTTGCTGAGAAAAGTGTGACGAAAAAGTCCTATATTGAAAATGAAAAGTGAAAAACGCAAAAAGTCGGTAAACAGGAAGTGATGATTCGATATGGCCAAAAAGGGGAGGCGCAGTATAGGACCCCATACTGAAGCAACATACCAAATATTAAGTGGCTGTGATATGCAGGTGCAGAGAAAATGTTTCGAAAATATTTGTGACGGACGGACGGACAGAGGTAAAACAGTATACCCCCTCCTTTGAAGCGGGGGTATAATAAAGTGCATACAAAATCTTAAAAAATTGGGCAAGGGCTGTGTATACAGTGAAGATTTAATTATGCATTTCCCAAAGAAATTACTCAGAATAGCTACCAGGCAAAAGCTAAATAAGCAACAGACTAATGGTTGAAGCTAAATACATCGGCAAACGAATACCGAAGCAAGAACGAGGAAAGGAGAAATTCAAAAATCATAAATCCAAAATCACGGCAAACCACAGCAACACGAACCGAGACAGCATGACAAACACAAAACAAACAACAAAAAATGAATAACGCCACGAACTGAAGCACTTGAAGTGTGAACCCCTATAAAAACTGAGGCATTGTCAGGTGCTCCCGAAGGGTAAGCATGATCTGCTCCACGCTTGGCACCCATCACACGGCTAGAATATAGTATTGATTGATCTGTTTGATGACTGATTGGTAATTGTCATTTTCTAACCCTTAGACAAAATCAATTAAAATCCATGGCAATCAACTTAAAAAAATGGCATCTAAGCAAGGAATACATCGGCAAACGAATACCGAAGCAAGAAAAGGAAAGGGGAAATTCTAAAATCATAAATCCAACATCACGGCAACTCACAGCAACAAGAATTGAGACAGTATGACAAAGACAAAACAAACAAAAGTGAACAAGAACGCCACAAAACTAAAGGAAACTATGTTGACAATTTTTTACTTTAAAGATTTTAGGGGTAATGTTTTGCATCAGATGCAGCAACCAAATATCATGATCGTTATGAGGGTATGTAGGTACATCAAAAGATAAAAATCTTAAGGTTCAGTTCAAGTCTGTTGTGTTGATGTAGCTACCTATACTAAATGCTTTAATGATATAGTTGATGAGTTGTGTCGCACAGATAGAGTCAACGTATAGCTTCTACTAAATGTTTCCCCAGTGATTAATATGCCACAAGCAATGTTTTTCATGACAATATAAAAGGATTAAGTTACCGATAGCAAAAACCCATATGCATTTTATTTTACCAGTAAGGAGAATGCTACTTTCTCTTGGCAAGAACAACTGCTAAAGTTCTAACAAATAGGGTTTCTGACAAATAAGATATTTGGGCAGTTTGGGAGGTTTTTTTTAAGGGTAAAAATAAAAAAAAAACAAATAAGTAATTTTTCATGGGCACAGAATAAATATAGCTGATCATGACTGTGCAGCTGTATACTTTGATAAAAAATGAAATTTATTGGATTATTACACTGACCAAAAATGGTTTATTCACATTTGTTTAATTTGATATGAAAGCAAAATTGTTTGGCATCTGCAAGGGTTATTGGAAATTTAGGTAAATCGGTCACTGCTCCATTTTGGAAACTACATGTACATGAACAAGAAGGCTCTGTATTAAATCTAAATGAGCATTTGCTGCAAATGAAACTTAGTCTTTACCAATGGGCAGCTGATGGTTCAAATCTATTAAATACAGCTTGCATGTTTGGAGAAAACAGTGTAACATTTGATGATTTGTATGATGCGCTGTTTCAAGACACAAATGACCATCAGACTCATTCACACAAATAGCACTTAAAGTGCTATGTGCACGGCTTCAAATGATATTAGAGCGTCGAGTATAGTAAGTCAACTATCAGGTGGTATGTATTATGAAAAAAAATAGCACACTGTTGAAATGTCAAGTAATGTGACCAAAGCCAATGAAATCAATAAAAGATATATGGATATGCGGTTTAACCCACCATCTCTTTTGTAATGCCTGTACCAAGTCAGGACCATTGGGGTCGAAAATTTTTTCGATGGTTTCCACCCGGTTTGTCTTTTTGTCTCATGCACTTCGGCTCTTGACTACTCTGTTCAATAATTTTGTTATTTCCCTTATTTAAATGATTTCGTCAAATTAGCGTTGGGATCTAATGACTTGTAGATTTTACAGGTATACCGAACTCTCACTAATTCTGCCTATGTCTACTTATATCCATGATTATTCTTTACCAAACCCTTCGAGAAGTTTTGAATTTGATCTGTCTTTCATAGTGCTAGAGTGTTTAACCAGCAGACTAAATTCTTTGAGCAAGCCGGCAGTTGAGCAGCGAGTACTCCTTTACCCTATTTTCTAAACAATGTTCTGTCTTATTCTGTCCTCCTCAAGATTGTGCTCTGGAAGTTAGTAGTTTACCTATATTGGTTTGTATTTGTACGTTTATTATACTATAGGAAAATCGGATAGACAACGGAATATCGAAGTTATTGTTAATTGAAGTAATGCGTATGTGCATTTCGACAACTTATGTCTCTTTAGTGCACATCAAAGCGGAACATTTGGAAGTCGATCGAGAAATCCGAGATTTTGGTGTCCATCAACCGGTTTAGACCTACCGCTAGCTCTAGCTAGTGCCGGTACCATGTCCTGCTATCTCGTGTTATAAACGTAGTCTTACTCTACGATTGTTTTTTTTTAATTGTTGAATGTAATTTTGTAGGTGTTTCCTGTTATCTTGTCATTATTATTACGGTGGTTTCTACCCAATTTGTCTCAATGTCTCCTGGGCTTCGGCTCTTGACAATTCTGTTCGCAAATTTTGTTATTACCAAAATTTAACAAAAAATAATACATAAATATAAATTGATTTGATACAGGTGAGCAACATTTCAGATACATCAGGACGAGAACAAAATCTTTTAAAATCTTTAAGTAAATGAAGAAAGAAATTAAGATGGAAGGGACAACCTGGGCAACGAGTTCTGATGGAAATGGAAAATGATAGGGGCAGCTAATTTATACTTCTTTACGCCTCCCAGTGAGTCTTTGAAAAATATAGAAGGTTTTTTTTTACTGCATGGAGCGTGGCAATTCTGCACACAGTAGTCAGGCTTTCTGAATTATGACAGGGCATTTTCAATCGAAAACTTGGAGACGCGACTTGCAGGTCTGTATCCGTATTAATTGATTGATTGTTAGATGTTAACGTCCAGTTAGCAATACTTCAGCTATATCAGGACGAGAACAAGATAATCAATTCAAAAAATATAAGTAGGACAAGAAAGAAACAAACGCGGAAGGGACAACGAGTTTTGATTGCCAATGGAACAGAGTGGAAATGGGTAGGGGCAGGAAATTCTGCTCACATTAGACAATATAGAAAAGGGTTTTTATACTGCATGGAGCGTGACGTTTCTCCACACAGTTTAGCTACAATGGTTCGCAGTCAGGCTTGCCGTATTATGACCTGACCATCCCGCATAGACAGGGCATTCCTGTATCAATTATCTGGGGACGTGTCCGGTATTTCTGTGGTCGGAGATTCTGAAAATCATCTCAGGTGCTGGGTATCCGGAGCCCCTGATTGATTGATTGATTGAATATTGTTTAACGTCTACTCAGCAATATTTCAGCTATATCAAGACGAGAACAAGTTTGTTGATAAATAATCACTTTGGGGTATGGAAATGGCCATGGGACGGGAAATTCTGACTGCCACTGGAAAAGTAGGGTGAAATCGTCAAGGGCGGGGAATTTAGCCTTGTAGCCGATCACCTACGGACCACCCCAAAGAGAGCTTGCTACAAGGGTTCTTTAACGTGCAGGAAGCGTGGCATTTCTTCCAACACGTGGACCTGAGTTTACATCCCATCCGAAAGATGGGTTGTGTATTTATTAATCCCGCACAACCACGGAATGGGTCCTATTTCTATATCCCGGGACCCTCGGGGTCAGCCTC